>JBAGKO010000010.1:31476153-31501018 GCA_037177275.1 Acacia concinna
CATTAGGCCCCAGATCCGTCATATCCACCTTAACTCGTTCCTTCCATCTTTCATCACTCCACCAATCCTCCTCCTCCTCATTCACCTTAACAGCATTCTCCTTCGTCACTGCCTCCTTAAATGATTTCCATTTGAGACCATTCAAACTATCATTCTTCTTCAGCCCTGTACCAATCACTTCTTCATCACCAGCCATCCATTCTTCATCCCTAGGTAACAAACTCTGTCGTCCCGAGAATTTAACGTCATCGGAATGTAACTTCCTTCGACTGCGGCTTAGCTCGTCTCTCTCCTCCAGCGACGGCGCCGGATTTCCTCTCTCACGCTCTCGTTCGCTCATTTCCTCCTCTTTGTCTCAGCTTTAATCACACTTAGAAGTTGCATCAATGCTTTCTATCTCAGCTATAATAGGAATAAGTGGTTAAATTGGAACATGATAGAACAAAAAATCATCAGGCTCATGAATTGGTTTGAATGACACAAGAGACTCTTAGGGTAGGAAAATAGACACAATATAACGCTGAAGAATAGGAGGATTTTTTTGGACTTTGGAATATCCAAGAAAGACACAGTTTAATGATTTTGGATATAATTTTATGACACTAGGATGCATATCCCGGACAAAGCACACATAGCCAAAGATTTTTGGAGTAACGAGAAATAACTTAGCGAAGGGAAATAGTGGTATATGGAGAATTACCATTAAAAATAGGAGATGACATTCAGTTTATAAAAAAAAACAGGATGTAGATATAGCATCAGAGGGAAATAAACATGAGGACATGAGCAGTTTCTAATAAATGTTTGTTTTTTCCTTCGACAACATCTTCTTGAGCTAGTGTATCTACACAGGAAGATTGATAGATCATGCCAAGATTTTGCATATATTTTGTAAACTAGATAGAAAAATATATTTTTGGATTATCACTACGAAGGATTTTCAAAGGAGAATTGGATTGAGTTTTAATCTTACCACAAAAATTATGGAAGTGAATGAACAATTAAGAACATTGTTTCATTAAGTAAAACCATGTGATTTGAGAATAATCATCAACAAAAGTAACAAAATAATAAAAACTAGTCTTAGAAGCAATTGGACAAGGGCCCCAAACATCATAATGAACTAACTCAAAAGGGGACATAACATGCTTATTGACTCGAGGTGTTAGATGCACACGATGATGTTTTGCAAACTGATACTACTTCCATTCTAAAGTTGACACAGAAGAAAATTAAGAATACAACTTCTTTAGAGATGAAAAAGACACGTGACTTAAATAACAATGAACTTCAAATGGAGATAGACCACCAGAACAAGCAACTAAACACAACACCTGATCATCAAAAAAGTAATGGCTGCCAAATTCATAACTTCTACTTAGGATACACTTCATCGAAAGATCTTGAATCAAACAGTAATCATGGTAAAGTGAGACAAAACAATTTAGCTAATAAGTAAGTTTGCTTAGGGACATAATATTAAATGTTAGTTCAGGAACATCAAGTATGGATGATAATGAAATATTTGAAGTAGGTCTAACAGTGCCTGATCTGATAACACAACACAAGCACTATTGGTGACAAATATAGATAAGGGGTTGGCATATGATGTATAGGAAGAAAATAAACGATGGTTACATGTCATGTGATCAATAGCACTAGAATTCACGATCCACTTTGAGGAAGAGATAGCAAGGCATGAAAGTTTATTACTTATAGTAAGTACACTTGAAGAAGATGGGGCAACAGTACTGTAATTAGCTGTATCAGAACATTCAGAGGTATGTGTTACATGAGCGAAACCACCACACCGTTGATTAAGAGCCAAGTTTAACTACATCTGGTTCATAAAGCACTTGCATTAGGATTCACAAGGGGATATTACAGACTATCATCACAAAGAATACTAGCAAACACATCATTAAGGGATGGAATCTCGTGACTGGATAGAATCTTAAAACGACTCATCTTATAAGAGAGATCAAGATCCTCAAGGAAACTTATAATTGCTTGGTGTTCCCTATTTTTAATTCTTGTCTGAAGGTCAACTGTAGGCAACATGAGCAACTTCATCTCTTCATGCAACTACTTGAAATCTAAAACAAAGTCCTTCAAAGGACACCCTTGTTGCTAAGCTCTGTTGAAACCTTTACACACTTCATAAATTCGGGTTATGTTCCTTTTCCCATAAAACATGAACTCTATATAGTTCATAATCTCTTTCACTACCTTCCAATAACTAACATAAGTCAAGATTTGAGGCTCAATTGAATTTTGAACTTGGAAGAAAATCCGACCATAAGCTCTTTTCTAAACCATACTCATTTCATTATCATTAGAAGGCAGATCTTGAGTCAAATAAGCCTTCTTTTCAATTCCCAATAAATAAGCCCAAACAATGATATTCCAATCATAGTAGTTCATCTAATTCAACTTAGAATCAGTAATATCGGTAGACATTATAAGAACATTTGACTTTGACTAAGCCACAAGATACAATAATTGGACCAAACAATAAATAATAGGCAATACAAAAATTACCGTGAAAGATTAGAAATCACATATAAATTAAAATTCACCAAACTGAACTAAATAACGCTTTCAACCAACAATAGTAATAATAAAAAGGCTAGATAAACTTACAGATCACTATTAGAAAACACAAAATAACCATAAACAACACAATTGTCAGAAAACAGAACGGTAACTCAAAACTTGAAAATCAAAAGTCATGATTTAGGAACACAAACACCTAAAATAGGTCAAAAATATACTTGAGAAGCCAATAGGAAAATTTCATAGTGAACCATCGAGCCACGTGACTACACATAACAATGACATTTCTATTCGTAATGGCACATTTATCATGAGATTTTTGGGAGAGGTAGATCGGAGGGTAGGCACCCTAACTAGGTGGCATGTGTTGTTTAAAAATCTTTCAAAGTGGTAGATTTGACACACCAAAGAATCCCTCTCTTACTATTTCCCTAAATTTCTCTCTAGACCATAACCTTGCTCTAATACCATGTAATCTAAATGACAAAGACAAGAGAGAGAATCTCAATGTGTACCATGTATTCAGCTTACTCAAGAAAATGTAAAAAATGTGATATATATATACAGGAAAAAGAAGCCCAGGGAATTAATTGCTACAATAACTTCTAACTACTAGCTACTAACCACTATATTAAGTATAACACATTAACTTCTAATTACTAAATACTAACTACTATATTAATTACAATACTTTAACTTCTAACTACTATATTAATTACAATACAGTAACTTCTTAACAAATGTAAAGAAACAATTAGTGACTAGGTTCTGGGCTCCAAGGGAGAATAAAGATGATGTTTGGACTACAGTAAAATATGAACACCTCCTTGCCTTTTGCTGTAGATGTGGGATAATTGGACATGATCAAAGACTCTGCTTATTGGAGGAAAATCTAGGGAATGAGACTCTAATTTCTACAATGAACTAAAAGGTATCCT
Organism: Acacia concinna; assembly: GCA_037177275.1. Taxonomy (NCBI): domain Eukaryota; kingdom Viridiplantae; phylum Streptophyta; class Magnoliopsida; order Fabales; family Fabaceae; genus Acacia; species Acacia concinna. Next base: position 31,479,648 of record JBAGKO010000010.1, read on the forward strand.
ACTAAGATTCATAGATGAACTAGAGGTTCTAGTAGTAGAAAGATGGTGCTGATGGAGAAAGCAGATGCCCGCAACGGTGCATTGATTGGAGTTTAGAAAGGCATGCGATCCAAACAATATCGTACTAGGTAATGGGTTACCCAAGCACCGAGGTGGGAATAACAATTTGGCCAGCCATGCTATTAGTGCCACAGTAGAGACAAAAACATATGGCATTAAAAATGAGGCCAATACCCCTTGGGTGTCCTAGATACCAAATTGAGCTTAAGTCATTTGGGCCCCCAAGAATCGAAAGCCTATATACATCAGTATGCTGTAACAAGAAATTTTAAAAGTCGAAGGTCAAAAGCCTAAATTACCTTAGCCATTAGGTCCCCAATAAAACATTTTTATAGTGAGACTTTAAAAATTAAATAGAAAGCCCAAAGTCCCTTGTTGCTAAGGCAAAACAATTAAAAATCAAGGATGCTGGGGTAGATGTGGCTCAGTCATCAACCTTGATGCTGATAGCACGAACCTTAAAAAACGCTATCATCCCATACACTCCCACATCCCCAGTGTCGGAGGTAATTGTTAGACTGGACATGGTTAAATTGAAAAGAACACCTAGTGCTAGACTCTTCATAGAAAGGTAAGTAGCAACAAGGAGGTGTAGAAGAAATAGGTGGAAGTCGAGTAATAGAAAATGAGAAAAGTGTAAGTAGTTGGAAGAAGAATGTTCGACAAACAAAACAACAATTGTGAGGTAAAATTCCAATTCTTGTTCAAGGGGAAGTACTGGTTTTCTTGATGGTATGAGGATTGATTAAAATACCATGGAGACAAAAACTACTGATGACACGAGCAGCTGGCTTGAAATAACCCTCTCGATGCCATGAGGTCCATTTCATGGAACTGTCAGGGTATGGGGGTAGCTTTGACAGTAAGGAACATGAAAGATGTTTGCAAACAAAATAAATCCCACTTGGTCTTCTTTATAGAAACATTATGGATTTTGATGTCAAAAAAAATTATGGAAACATTATGGATTTTGATGAATAGTGGATAATCAACGCATTGGGACTAAATAGAGGGTTAGCTTTATGGTGTACTAACCATATTAGTGTAGAAATGTTATACTCATCCAACAAAATCATTCACACTATCTTACATTCATCCTTTGTACTAGTTCCTAAATATGTCACTTATGTATACAAACCTCCATAAGAAGCGGTATGAAGAAAGGTTTAGGATGAATTAGTGAAAATCTTCACTGGAATTGATGGCCCGAGAATATGTATGAGGGAATTCAATGAGCTCCTTACGCAAGCTGAGAAATGGGGAGGAAAGCCGAAGGAGATTAGGAATATCCTTAATTTCCAAAAGCTTATGTCAGAGTGTGGACTGTTAGACCTGAGATTCAATGGGTCTAATCACACGTGGAATAACAAGAGGCTTCATGAGGCACATGTGAAGGAAAGGATCGATAGAGTTATAGCTAATATGGATTGTCAAGAAGAATTCCCAAAACCCTAGGTATTTCACTTAAAACCCATTGGCTTGGATCACTTTATGCTTTTGGTTGATCTACTTTATTCCTGCACTTGATTCCCTTTTGTCATTCGCTTTAAATTTGTGTGGATGGAACATTCGGATTTCAAAAGATTAGTAAAGGAAGGATTGCATGGCTCTGAGATTCTAGGTGACAATATATTTGAGGAATTCATCTCACGATTATCTAATTGTCATAAGGCTTTAATCTGCTAGAGTAATAAGGTTTTCCCCAATAGTGCAAAACTAATTAGATGCCTCTAGATGGAACTTACAAAATGTTTAGAAGATGAATTTATTGAAGAGAAACTTTAAAGAGAAGAGGATATTCGAAAGAGATTGAGCGAACTTGGGCACAAGAAGAGAAATATTGGTGGCAAATATTGAGAATTACTTGGTTAAGGGTAGGGGATTGGAACTCAATTTTTCCATGTATCAACTGTCCAACGACGTCGAAGAAACTCTATTCTCCATATCAAGAAAGATGATGGATGCTAGGTTGAGTTTGAACAAGAAATAGCATAGTGCATTACTAGCTATTTTGAGATTATGTTTTCAACCCCTCCCTTGTGCAACTTCTCAAGTGTACTAATTTATGTGAACACAAAAATTAGTTCATTGGATAATGAGTTGTTACTTGCTCTAATTACATATGAAGAGGTAAAATAGGCCACCTTCCAACTTGGTAGATTTAAGGCACTTAGCCCTGATGGGTTTCATGGGAAGTTTTACCAACATGTGTGGCCTGAGATTGGGAATAATGTGATTAACATGGTGAAAGAAATATTTTATGGTCAAGGGGACATTAGCATACTTAATGAAACTAATCTAGTATTAATTTGCAAGGTGGATATGGCTAAAAAAACCTTTCAATTATGCTCGATTAGACTTTTTAACTTCTCATACAAAGTGGTATCCAACCTGCTAGCAAATCGATTGAAATCGCTTATTGAAAAGTGTATCTCACTAACCTAGGGAGCTTTTGTTGTAGGAAGGCTAATCTAGGTAAATATAATCATTGCCCATGAAGTTTTTCACTACCTAAATAGAAAGAAGAAGGGGGAAAAATATGAGCTTGCACTAAAAGTTGGCATGAACAAAGCATATGATCGTATTGAATGAGACTTCTTGAAAGAGGTAATGCTGAAATTTGACTTTTATGAATGTTGGTTAAATATCCTAAAGGTGTGCATAACATCAATACACTTGAATATATGTGTCTCGAGTCATAAGGTAAGCTCAATGTTTCCTAAAAGGGGGTTGCACTAAGGGGAACCATCCCATACTTGTTCATCATGGTTGCTTATAGAGTATGTTGATTAAGAAAGTGGCAAGTTAAAACATTAAAGGGGTCCGACTTTCCAATCAAGGCCCCACTTTGTCACACACATTCTTTGTGGATGATGCCTTTCTCTTTACAAACGCTGATGATGGAAGTTGCCATCGATTAGCCAAACTCCTATAAATATACAGTAAAGCATCACAAGCAAATTTGAGTAAATCAGACGTTATTTTCTCTAGTAACACCCCAATAGATAGCAAAACTTGGTAAGCAACACTTTAGGCATCCTTACTTCTAATGATTTGGGCAAGTACCTAGGAATACCTATTATGTGGGATAAAACAAAACAACAAGCTCTCACCTATGTTAAAGAAAGAGTTGGACTCAAGGTACAAGGTTGAGGAAGGAATTTTCTATCATTTGATGGTCGTGATCAAAGTTGTGGTCAATATGATACCAATATATCCAATGAGTTTCTTTAAATTTCCCATGAGAACTTGTAAGGAGCTAGGTAGTCTAATCTCAAACTTTTGGTAGGGGAATAATGGAAATTCTGGTAGCATACATTGGAGAGCATGGTCTCAATTGAAAAATCCCAAATCAAAAGGTGGAATGGAATTTATGGATTTTGCAACACTTAATGATTCCCTTCTTGCAAAAATGGCTTGGAGACTTGCACAAGAAGAAGAGACCCTACTGTACAAAGTGCTTAATAGCATTTATTTTCTTAATGATAGTGTAATACATTCATGACATCAGAGAAAGGACATAGGGCATCATGGATTCAGTCAAGTATTTTGACTGGCCGATCTTTACTTCACCAACAATGCACTTGGCTTATTAGTAATGGGAAATCCATTAGCCTTTGGCTTGACCACTTGATCCTATGCCTCTCAAGAAGATCACTGAAACAATTTCTAGATCTGGATTTTGTGCTAAAAAACTATGGTCAACCAATCAATTGAAGCGGGCTCTTATAATCTAGCATCGATTGTGGGTGTTATCCCTAGTGAGATTATCTCCCTAATTGCTGGAATTCAACTGGATCACTTAGAGCTCAAGGAGAAAATGGTGGGGACAAACATCGGAAACAACACCTTTTTGGTTAAGCTAGGTTACAAATCCCAAATGCTGGGGTGGAATAATCTTAGCTTAAGACCAAGCATCTCCATTACAGTCCCCAAAGAGTTCTGGAATAAGTTGTTGAAGACTCAAACATTGCTTAGAATTCAACACTTCTTGTAGCGTTGCTGCAATCAATCAATTCCTACTAAGAATGCCCTGTTCTATAGCACTATGTAGCTAACCCGATGTGTCCCGTCTGTTTATCAAACCTTGTAACATCATGATTTTTATTTTAGGGTTTAATTTCAATTATGAATGAATTATTTATGATAAATGGGTTGGTTAATTGTTAAGAAAAATGTTCTATAAAAGTTTAAATTATAATTGTAAAGAAAATTAGTAGAATGAAAATATAGAAATAATAATACTCTGTTATTATTATTATTGCTATTATTAAAAAAATATTATTAGATTAATGAAACAAAAAAAAATAACGAAAGAGAGGGAGAGAGGCAAGGAAAATACATGAAAAGAGAAAATATATATTTATATAAATAAGAGTGGAAAAAAAAAGATACTATATATATATATATATATATGAAAAGGGGCACGTGGCGCCCTTTCATTATGAAAAGAAAAGGGTCGTGTGGGAGGGTTGCGGTCAGTTTAAATATAAACCCCCACACGTCAATTCGATCTTGACAAACAGAGCGGGGTCTCTTCTCCAATCGCGAACGTGTGCCAGCTTCTGTGTTAGATTTCAATTTGCAGATAAACAGGTATTTAAATCAATCACTTTTTATAAAACTTTTTTGTTAGAACTAATATGAATGATTTTAGTTTCTCAATAACAGTGTTTTTGCATTGAAATAGGAACATTTTTGAATTAAAGTTTTGGGAAAGTTTAAAATTTTGATAATATAAGATTATAAAAATGTAGAAGGAAGCTAATAACTAATTTAAATATGTTTGGATTTTTCATTTGATTGTTTTATAATTGTATAAATATTTTTAGCAAAAACAAACCCTGCATTGTTATTTTTGGATTTCTTGGCATATTAAATATGTGTTAAATAATTTATTTGGGCTATTGGAGGTGTGATTAAAGTTTTAATTGGTTTAGTTTGTCGAAAAAATTTAAAATTTATGAAATAACAATTTTATATTGAAAATCTAAATTTTGAAAATGGGGATTTTACACAATTAGTTAAAATTGGTATGAATTTGTTATTCTAATGGGTCAATTAAGTTGAGAAAAGCGTTAAATTATTGTTAAAACAAATATTGAGATTAAATTATGAAATTTAAAATTTTTGAGTAATTAATTCAAAACTTTCAAATTAGGTAAGTAATTTAATTGTGTAATTTGTGTATTAAATTTGTACTTACATTATTGTGTATGATCTTAGCTTCTAAAACTCTCAAGATTAAGTTTAAAGTTGGGGTAAGTGGAGTTAATTTATTTCACATGCTTGTTAGGGGTTGTAAGGTGTTTTCTAAACATTACTCTCATCCATATTACTTGTATGTGTTTTGAAATATTATGCGTATGCTGGGATATTAACTTAATTTAGTGAAGCAATGATTTTTCAACATGTATCTATGATTTATGATTATAATTGAGATTATTACTATTGTGATGATTATGATATATATGAAATGATATTATTGTGAAATGCTTCTTAAATTTATATTGAGTATATTGTGTTATGTTATGGAATATGTTTGGTTGGGTGGAAAAAATACGATGAAATTATATGTCCATCTACTCTCTAATTCCTAACCTATGTTTGAGTTGAGTGTGTATGGTTTGGATGTAAGTTATCTTTGAGAATTGATTTCTCTCTCTGTTGTCACATCCTTCATGACCTAGTTTATCGAAATTCTCGTTTGAATTAACTTTTGAGAATAACATTTACAGATTTTGAGATAAGTATGTGAAAAAGATTGTGTCTCAACTTACGTAAATTTAAATTTAAAGCATAAGTTTGAGGGTTTCCCAGACGCCCATAGAAACGAAAGAAACAATCTAGTTTTCAATGGCAAATACCGTGACCCACGGTCAGTAATTACTCAGGCAAGCAGGGCTGTTCATGAATTTCAAATAACCTTAGAATTCCAGCCAACCGAGTGGATTACTGTATGAATTCCTAGTAACTGTTTCTCTCGTTTTTCGTTGATATAAATGAAAATGCATATGCTTCAAAAAACAAAAATCCAAAAACGAAAACAAAGAAACTGTAAGGCTTGGAATTGAGGTTTTTCTTTGCTTTCACGGCAGGTTGATAGTGATGCTCATATATTTGCAGTTATGGCATTAAAGAAGATGGGTGCATGCATGGGGCACGTTAAGAGGGGGTGCATGGCCAAAGATATTAGAACCAAAACTTTGTGGGGTCAAAATATTAAAACTAGTTAATTCACACAATGTAAAATTTACTTGCCTTCTATGCAATTTGAGCCATCTATCTCATCACCAGCATTCTTCTTCTTAAAGCAACAATATACTCCTTTACGTCCTAATTATAAAGGCCTTTTAGAAAATCTTAAGAAAATTAATTACATTACTTTAAGATATTAAAATTTGTCATTTTTTGTCAAATTATGTTGTTTGACTTATAAACTAATATATAATGTAATAAAATATAATATATGATATGATTAAGTAATGTAATTAGCTTTCCTATGATTTTCCTATAATTCTTTAAAAGGCTCTTACAATTAAGACCAGAGGGAGGGAGTACTATTTTTATGTATAGCTTTTCATTTAAGTCAATACTATTGCTTTAATCTTATTTATTAATCACTCCCACTATATCTACCTTATAAATAAGAACTAAGGAGTACTAAGTAATTGAATATTGACAAAAAATACAAGGTAGGATTGCTTAAGAAGCTGTTGATGAATTTATCGTATTACTGTTATGAGTTACTACAATCTTAAATTCTTTAAATTTGCTTCGTTTTGATTTTAGTTCTCAAATTTTAAACCATAGTTTTCGTCTCTCAGTGACAAACTCCAAGTGTAATTTTGGTTTTCGTTAGGCAAATTTTAAAAGTAAGCATTTACTCTATTTCTTTTGTTAATTTTCTTTGTTCCAGTAGACAAACAACATGGGAGAAGACTGAAAAGAAAAATAAATCAATATCTGTTTAATAGTTCTAAAAGGATGAAAATTAAAAGCACCGTGAAGTTAATTTCATCACATGGCTAAGAAAAATGATAGAGTCAAATGTTGAAGATTCAAATTCAATGTTGTGCAAGCAGTCAAGCACACAAAACCAAAAACAAAATAGAAATTCATAAACTTTTCAAACAGGCCGAACAAAAGTCAAAGTATATGTTTGGATGAACTTTTGAAAATAGTTTTTATTCATTCTGAAGGAGGAATGTGAGAAGAGATTTATCTTAATTTATTTAAATTTAAGTTTTAAAAATAAAAGCAAACATGTGTTTCTTTCCACTGCAGTGCCCACTTTCTTTAAATTTTTTGGTGCTGTGCACTGTCAGATTCAGTGTATGAACAATCGGGTTGGGTCCATTTCAAAATGGGTCTCCCAAAAATCCGAATTTTAACAACACTCTCCGTCGTCTTCCTCGCCGCCATCTCCTCCGCCGCGGCCGCCATCTCTCCTGGCTCGACTCTCTTAGCTTCCAACACAAATCAAAGATGGTATTCTACCAACAACACATTCTCTCTCCGTTTCGTTCCTTCCAACCCCCAAACTGAACCTCCTACCTTCATAGCCGCCATCGTTTACTCTGGCGACGCCCCCGTCATCTGGTCCGCTGGTAATGGCTTGGCTGTGGACTCCGGCGGTTCCTTCCAGTTCCTTTCCAGCGGAACACTCCGCCTCCTCAACGGGTCTGGCTCAATCGTTTGGGACTCCAGAACTTCAAATCTGGGTGTCTCCTCGGCCACCCTACATGGCGACGGCAACCTCGTGCTCTCAAACAGAACCGCCAACGTCTGGTCAACTTTCGACCATCCCACTGATACAATTGTTCCGTCTCAGAACTTCACTACGGGTAAGGTTTTGCGATCTGGATTGTACTCGTTTAGTCTTGGTTCAAGTGGAAATTTGACCCTTAAATGGAATGATAGTACAGAATACTGGAATCAGGGTTTGAATGCATCTGTGAATGTAAATTCACCTGTTCTGAGCTTGCAAACAATAGGGCTTTTGCGACTGTATGATTCTAATCTATCAGCTCCAGTTGATATTGCTTACAGTAGTGATTACGCTGAAGGTGGTGATGTGCTGAGAATTTTGAAGATTGATAGTGATGGGAACCTGAGGATTTACAGTTCTTCAAGAAATAGTGGAACTGTAAATGCAAGATGGGCTGCTGTCGATGAATGTGAGGTTTTTGGTTACTGTGGGAACTATGGCATTTGCAGTTACAATAATACAGGCCCAATCTGTGGGTGCCCATCTCAGAATTTTGAGATAATTGATCCGAGTAATAGCCGAAAAGGGTGTAGAAGGAAGGTGAACCTTGATGATTGTCCTGGAAGTGCAACTATGTTGCAATTGGATCATGCTAAATTCTTGACTTATCCGCCTGAGCTGAGTTCAGAAAATTTTTTCCTTGGTATATCAGCTTGTAGAGGTAATTGTCTGACAGGTAATTGCTTTGCTTCTACTTCGTTATCAGATGGCACCGGACAATGTTATATAAAGACATCGAATTTTATCAGTGGCTATCAAAATCCCGCACTGCCTAGCACTTCATATGTCAAGGTTTGTGGACCAGTGGATCCAAATCCTCCTCCTTCCTTGGCTGGAGCTGAGAAGAAGCATCGTGGGAGGGTACCAGCTTGGATTGTGGTGTTAGTGGTTTTGGGTACCCTTTTAGCTTTGATTGCCTTTGAAGGTGGTTTATGGTTCTGGTGTTGTAGGAACAGAACAATATTGGGCGGATTATCTGCCCAGTATGCTCTTCTTGAGTATGCTTCTGGTGCACCAGTCCAGTTCTCGTACAAGGATCTCCAACGGGCAACGAAAGGGTTTAAAGAGAAGCTTGGGGCTGGGGGTTTTGGTGCTGTGTATAGAGGAGTCCTTGCTAATAAAACTGTTGTTGCAGCGAAGCAACTTGAGGGCATTGAGCAAGGTGAGAAACAATTTAGGATGGAAGTAGCTACTATAAGCAGCACTCATCATCTCAATTTGGTGAGGCTGATTGGTTTCTGCTCAGAAGGGCGCCACAGACTTTTGGTGTACGAGTTCATGAAAAATGGTTCGCTTGATAATCTTCTGTTTCTGACAGAAGAACAGTCAGGAAAATTGCTGAATTGGGAGTATCGGTTCAACATTGCCCTAGGCACTGCAAGGGGAATCACGTATCTTCATGAGGAATGTCGAGACTGCATTGTCCATTGTGATATAAAACCTGAAAACATTCTCTTGAATGAGAATTACATCGCTAAAGTCTCAGATTTTGGCCTCGCAAAGCTCATAAATCCTAGGGACCACAGGCACCGAACTTTGACAAGTGTGAGAGGGACACGAGGGTACTTAGCTCCTGAATGGCTTGCCAATCTTCCCATAACTTCCAAGTCTGACGTCTACAGCTATGGTATGGTTTTGTTGGAGATTGTGAGTGGAAGGAGAAACTTTGAACTGTTAGATGACAGAAACAGAAAAAAGTTCTCTGACTGGGCTTATCAAGAGTTTGAGAAAGGTGATATCGTGGGAATACTTGACAAAAGACTTAATGGCCAAGAAGTTGATATGGAGCAAGTACAAAGAGCAATTCAAGTAAGCTTCTGGTGCATCCAGGAGCATCCATCTCAGAGGCCAACAATGGGTCGGGTCGTGCAAATGCTCGAAGGGATAACCGAGATCGAGAAACCACCCGCACCAAAATCCTCTGTCGAAGGATCTGTCAGTGGAACGAGTACTTACTTGAGCAGCAATGCTAGCGCCTTCTCCACCATTGCTACCTCAGTCCCAGGTACTGCTTCATCTTCCTCATTCCAAAACAGTGGTATTTCAAGTTTGACATCAGGAAAAATCACTGAGAAGGCAACTTCCTCTCTTCTACAACAAGACCAATTGTAAACAAAACACAATCTTTCCACTTGATTATTTGATGCTGGAACAGCAAAAAAATAAGCCTCTTCAGCTATTAATAGTAGATACTGTATTAAGTTTTATCTTGCTGCATAAGTTGGGAAGTTGGGAATTTGTACCCTGCCAATCTGTAAAAAGTTCTCAAAATTGTTATTATCTAAACAACTACCACTTATATCTTCTAAATATAAAACATATTTTACTTTTTTTTAATATTAATAAAGCTAATTAAACTATTTTAAAATAGTGATATTTTTTCTTCTAATTATTTTGCCTAACTTATAAAGTAACACTAATAAAGCCTTAATTCCATTAGTGGGGTTGGCTCTACGCCATTGTACTATGTCAAAAATTATATCTTTAGATAGGTCATTGACCATAAGGTTCCTCTCAATAACTTCGTTAAGTATTTGTTTAAGCCTCTCACGACCTCTTTTTTCCAGACTCTATACTGCATGATCAATCCTCATTACCAATGCACTCAATAGCCTCCTTTGCACATGACCAATCCATCTCAAACGATTTTCTATTGTTTTATCTTCAATAGAGGCCACTTCAACTCATTTATGTATGTGATCATTACAAATCTTATCTAATATTGTATGGCCACACATCCATATCAACATCCCCATCTCGGCTATTCCCATTTTATATTAATGTTGTCTTTTTAATGCTCAACACTCACAACCATATAGCATTATTGATCTTATAGCAGTGCGATAAAATTTCCTTTTTACTCTATTAGGTATTTTACGATCACAAATAGCTCTAGTAGCTTTTCTTTATTTACACCATCCAACTTGAATTCTTTGATTAACATCTCTATCTATTTCACCATTTTGTTGAATAATTGATCCCAAATCTATAAATTTAGTCACTTGTGGGATAACTTGTCCCCACATTTTAACTTCCACTTCATTTATTGCTTGTCGCTTGTTAAATTTGTAATGCATATATTATGTTTTGCTCTTACTTAATACAAAAGCCTTTTGACTTCAGAGTCTGTCTCCATATTTTTAAGTTTATAATTAATTTCCTCTTGGATTTAACCAACAAAAGAATATCATCCGCAAAAAGTATACATTTAGAGATCTCCTCTTCTGTAGGTTCAGTTAGAACATCTATTACCAGGTTAAACAAATAAGGACTTAAAGTTGATCCCTAGTGTACGCTAATTCTTATAGGAAAGTCTTTTGTTTCAGCCCTAGACATTCTAACACTAATTGTTACCTCATCATATATGTCATGAATGACTTTGATATATATGTAACACGCAATCTCTTCCTTTCCAAGGCTTTACGAAGTACATCTTTTGACACTTAATCATACGTTTTTTTTCCAAATCAATTAACACCATATGCAAGTACTTTCCTTTAGTTCGATACTTTTTCATTATCCCCCTTAAGAGGTAAACCGCTTCAATTATGAACTTTCTAGGCATGAATCCAAATTAATTCTTAGAAATAGTAGTCTCCATCTAACTTGTAAATTAATATATGTGTGTGTGTAACATATGATTAAGTAATTTATTTAACTTTTTAAATTTCTTAAACAACCCCCCCCCCCAAGTTAAAAGTCTGTTTGAAAGTCCCAAAAAGTTCATTGGAGTTAAATGATTTTTTCTCAAAAAAGAAAAAAAAGGAAAATAAAACTAAGTTGACCTAAAACCACATTTTGAAACTTTTGGAATTACAAAGCCAAATGGGAATTTAAGCTTAGGTTTTTACAAAAGCTTGTCCAAATGCTTTGTTTTTTTTTAATTCTATTTGACGTAAAGAGAGAAGAAATTTGTGTATTCTATGTATAAGGCTATATAGTTGGAAATTTATTAAATTTCAAAATAGAGTTAATGGGGGTTAATTTTTTTTTTTTTATGTTAAACATGTTGAAAGTACCTTATAAGTAGGACCATAGGATTATAAAACTTATTACACTAATTGATTTTTAATCCAATTTTAATTTTTATGAACTTAATTAAAAAAAGAGAATTCTATTTAAATACCATTTGAATTTCAAAATTATATATTAGTCATGTTACCCATAAGAGTAATGTGATTACTTAAATTCGTAATGTAGCTGACAACTCAATTTTATGGAAAATTACTGATTTAAGATTTTGAAATTGAAAGAATATTTAAATAAAATTCTAAAAAAGAACAAACTTCCTATGATTGTTTCAATTAAAGAAAATTAATATGAAACTCAGTAACATCAAAATCAAATTACGCATCTACATTTACTGCATTTTAATAATTGAATCAACGTTTAATTTGCCACTTTATGTAAAAATAAAAAAATAAAATAATTGAAGCAACGTGAAAAAAATTCATCGGTCTTCATTTCAAATTTGACGTGTTGAAATACATCATTGACTGAGATTGTGGTTTGTATGGGCATATTTTGTTGGAGAAAGGAGGAGTAAGGCATAGAATAAAATCTGATTGCTCCTAAAATTCTAATAAATATGGGTAAACAAACAAGACGCCAATTGATGCCAAGCAAAAGTCAAATACGTCGCATGAGAAATTAACATAAAAAATTGAGGAATGACCAAGTCATGAGTGTCAAAAAGTCAAGCAACAAAAGCTGTAAATATTCCAAACGAGGGATCTCCAGCTGTGGCGAGAACGACAAATGATGTTGCATGTTTATGAAAGAAAATATTAAAACATAGATAGTAGTTGAGACAGTATTTTTAAAAAAGAAAAAATGGAAAATTGTGATTTGATTCTAAAGAAGGGAATTTACGATTAAATAATCTTATGAAATCACGCAATTGTAATAACGTTACATAGAGTTGTCAATAAAGTTTAAAGAGTTGTTAATGGCAATCTCTAGAAGTTTATGGAGTTGTCAATTAAGACTTTATTATAATTACGTGATTTCACGGGATTGTTTGATGATAAATTCCCTTTTCTGGGACCAAATCGCAATTTTCTAAAAAAAATACTAATCTTTTAAAAAATTCCCCAAACTATGAACTCAAAAGTCTTTTTTTGCGAGTTGACATAAATTTTTTTCCACATGTTTACCTGGTAGATAGTAAAAGCTAATCCAAACAAGTATACTCTAATGTTCATATCAATCCCTATACTTTTTGTTTTTGTAAGCAACTCCTTATAGATTACTATTTCTTTTTTTTTTTTAGAAGAACAAAGGCAAGCTTTTGATATTGGAACCTACTCCCTAAAATAGTGGGTATCCATCTACAACAAAAGACTTATCATACAGAAACTCATTTATACAAATTGGACAAACTTTTGGAAGGAGCAAGATTTGAAACAACATGCATGAGCATCTTATGCCAAAAGGTGAGCACACTTCAAACTTTTTCTGTGGTTGTAAAACAGTTCCACATTCCAATCTCCGTAAAGAAGATTTATGGTATCTTCAATTTCCTTATGCAACCTGTGATCTACTTCACTATCTCTAAGAAGAACATTAACTACTTCTAGAGAGTCTGCGTGTACCTGGGTATCTTGCAAATTTAGACTTTTACAAACCTTTAGTCTTGTCTTAATAAGGATTTCAGCAATTGTTATGGACATTGTATCTAGTCTCTTCTTGAATCCCATAATCCATCGTCCTCTGGAATCTCGGATAAGTTCGTCACATGCTATCTAATTAATAACTCAAACAAACGCATCTACGTCCAATCTAACCCCTTCAACTGCTGGTGGTATCCATCACTGCTCTTTACTAATATTCCCTTAAAAGATTTTATGAGCCAATTTTCCCCTGTCACTCTTTCATAGATATGAAAAAAGGCAAGTATGCAGAATTTTATTATGAGTGATGTCTTTGGAATCTAAGATTTTTGCACATCTAGCCTTCCAAATGACCCAGCATACATGTGCAAAGATCTTATACCAAGGCCGTTGTGAAAATCGGTCTTTTGTTGGTCGATGCTTTATATACCACCAAAGCCACTCCGATAAATCACTAGAGGAAAAAAAAAACAGAATATGAGTTTGCCTTAATAAATTCCTACTATATTTCTTTTGCTCTCTTACAATTTCTCAAAGTATGTGACACACTCTCCTCACAATGACACTCAAATGGGTATTCTCCTGATCGTGAAATCCCTCTCTGAGCTCTAAGTAGATTTGGCAGTATTCTCTCATGGCTCACTTGCCAAAGGAAGAATTTGATTTTTTTAGGGACATGCAAATGCCATAACTTCCTCCAAACCAAATTGATCACCTCCTCAGTTGGCTTCGTTTGGAATCGATAAGCTTCCTTGACTGAGAACATTCCATCAGTTAAGCTTTTCCAATAAACAATGTTTATCCTATCATTTGAAGGGGGTCTTGATATTTTCAAGATATTAATTACGTCTAGGGTGAATAAATTTTCTCATCTACATATGTCCCACCTTCCTCTGGCAATGCAAAAGAAACAACCATGTCCTCTGGATTAATTAGATTCAGATTTTTTGAGGCAAGCTCTATGAGGAGCCTTTCAAAAAGTGACCACAGTTCCCACCAAAATTTTGTATTACAACCATTAGTGATATTTTTTTACCAATTCATGTCATAAATTTCTCCCAAACTGAAGTAATCGCTTTCCATGTCAAAGAATTTGTCTTCCTGCCTCTTACCAAGGGGATGAGATCTTCCCCATATTCATATTGTGCTCTTAATCATTTAACCCAGAGTGTATCAGACTTAGTGATCAATCCCCAATAAAGCTTCATGATGAGTGCCTGATTTCTTTCTTCTAATATTTTAATACCTAAATTCTCAGCTTTTTATTTTTCCTTACCGTGTCCCAGGGAATTAAATGCATTTTCCTCAAATTTTTATCTTGAGTCCACAAGAATCTACAGCTTGCCTTGTCAATCTCCAGAAATATTCCTTTTGGAAGAAGAGATGGTTGCATTTGATATGAAGGGAGAACTAATATAAAAGCCTTGATGAGAGTTGTATGGCTCACAATGGTAAGAAGTCTACTCTTTCAAGAGGCCAGCCTTGCCTTTTCTTTCTTGGTGATCTGCTAGAAAGTATCCCTTGTAATTCTTGCATGTATTAATGGAAACCCCAAGTAGTTACCTAAATATGCAATCATTCCTATGCCGAGTAGTTGACTTAGACTCCAAACTCAGTTAAAGTGCACATTTTTTTTTAGAAAGAGGAGTTGGATTTTTTTTTTTAAATTGATCTTGTGTCCTAACACCTCACAGAATTTGGTCATATCATTTTTAATGACCCATATTTGATCTCGAGATGCCTCTGCAAATAGAAGCAAGTCATCTGCAAAGAATAGATATGAAAGGGATGGATCTCCATTCTTAAATGTTAAGGGCTTCCACCTAGTGTTAGCACATTCTTACTTAATGAGATGCTCTAGCCTTTCCATACAAAGAACAAATAAATATGGACTGAGAGGATTGCCTTGGTGCACGCCCTTGGATGGAGTAAATTCTAAACCTTTTATACCATTCCACAATACTTTAATGGTAGTATAGCATGTACAAGCCATAATGAGTGAGTTGATTGCTCATTTATCTAAATACACTTTAAAGTTTGTTCAAGAAATCCTTAGTCTAGTATATCACAAGTCTTTTTCCATATCAACTTGAATCACCACATATCCTTTTCTCCGTGGTTTAGATCTCATATGATATATGACTTCTTAGGCAATTATCATATTATCACAGCTAGATCTTGTGGTTATAAAGCTCCATTGCTCTTGGCCAATTAACTTATTTATTAGGTATTTCAATCTGTTGGCAATCACTTTTTTTATCACTTTAAAATTGACATTGCAAAGTGAAATATGTTTCAATTCTTTTAGCAATGTTGGATTATCCACCTTTGGAATGAGGACAATGTTTGTACGATTCACCTCTTTAATGGCCATAGGATCCTGAAAAGCCTGTTTAACTAAATTACAAGTTTTCTCCCCCACTTTATTCCATGAGTTTGGAAAAAGTAAGCTTAAAGACCATCCAGACTTGGAGATTTGAAGGCTCCCATAGCAAAAACAACATTTTTAATTTTAATATTATCAACCTCTTTATGGAGTAAAGCCATTTGAGGTTCTTGTAGCCTAGGAAACTCATGTAGCCAACTTGAATTCTTAGAGACATTTGGATATTTTGTGTACAGATCCTCGTAGAAGCACTCACCATTTTTTTTAGGGTCTTTGGCTTGCTAACCCACTCATTGTTCTCATTCTTCAAGGCTAAATTTTTTTGCTTTCTCCTTTTGATAAATGTAAACACATGGAAGTATCAAGTGTTCTTGTCTCCCCATTGAAGTCATTAACATCTCCATTTTTGGAATCGTAAGAACTCTTCTTGCATCATCAGCCTATTGTAATTCTCCCATAGATTTTTCTCATGTCTCAGAATCCCATTTGGAAGCTGATTTTTTCCATTTTTCCCTTCAAGCGTCTAATAATTTCTTGTTTCTTTTTTGGGATGCTTCCCACTTGGTTTTTACTATATCTTACCACCTCTTCTTGAAAATCAATGACACCTTGCACCCAACTCTTGTCTCTTCGAGCATTATCCATTATATTTTGAAATTTTTCCTCAAGTTGCCAAGTTGCCTAAAAATGAAACCTTTCTTTTTTGTGAGTGTCAAATGTAGTATTGACACATGATATCCCAACCACTTTGTGGTCTAATTTATACTTTAGATCATAGGAAACCCACATGAGAGGGAAGGTCATCTCTCATGCTAAATTACAAAGTACCCAATCAATTTTTTCCATAATACCCTCCTCTCTTTCCCAGGTGAACTTAAGGATCATGAATCTTTATAAGACCATATTCCATCATACAATCATTAAATTGTTGCATAGGTAGGACATTTAGAGATGCCCCTCATCCATTTTATTAAGAGCCTATCTATATGCATTAAAGTCCCTACCACTATAATCCATTCATCCACAGTATGATTCGCTATTTCCAATAAAGCTTGCCAGAGATGAATTATTTTCCTATAAGTTGTTTTCCCATATACAAACAAAGCAAAAAAAAAAAAGATTTGTTCAGAATCTTGCTATGAACATGGCAATGAAGAATTTGAGTACTTGACGTGATATACTCAATTTCAAAGTCACAATCATTCCATAACAACCATATACCACCTGCATATCCTGAAGCTTCAACTCTTGTCCAATTGTAAAATCCTAGTTTTCTTATCATATTATTAGCTCGCTCTCTTCTTATACTTGGTCAAGAAGGCATAAAATATCTTTTTTACAATATCTCTGATTAGAATAGGAAAGGTTCGACTCCCAGCCCCCTACAGTCTAACTAGTAAAAATCATTAAAATCACATAAAAAAAGTAGCAATCATCCAGTTGCTCAACATCCTCCATATCTATTGGATCCTTTTTAAAAATGAGTCTTACATCCTGTAGCTCCCACATTTTCTTCATTTTTATTCGTGTCACCATATGGGGGATTAGGAGGTTTAGGATCATTTTTCTGAATATTGAGTGCCCCTTGAACTTGCTTCTGTGTATTTATTTATTCATTTATCCCAACTTCATTACTTATGATTTTTGTCACACCCACTTTGTCTAGATTTTGTCCATGATCTTGGCTTCCCTTCTTAACCACATAGCCCAAGTTCCCACTAACCATTTGATGGTTCCTTTGAGTTGCCATTTTGGGCTTTCCCTTCCCATTTTGGTTTCTTTCTTTAAAATTCTCTATTTCCTCTTTACCATTTTGTTTCTAACCCATCACAAGCGCAACTTCATCCTTATGTGTAGGCCCCACGTTATCCATACCCTAAGCTACCTAAATTATATTGGGTTTTTTAGAACTAGCCTACCTATTTTCCTTTAGCTCCACTATCGTACCTTGAGTAAAAGATAGGAATTGCTTTTCTTATTTGATTTGAACTTGCCTTTTCATGCTCAAACTCCAACCTTCCTTCTCTTTCCACATATCCACAAATATGTCTTCCCATCTACTCCTTCTTCTACATTTTCTTGAGCTGTAATATGAGAATTGTTCGCTAGCATATCGTTCTTCCTGACACCTCTTAAGTGTGACCCATATCCAACTTGTCTACTTTTTTGCTCCACCTATTTTAATCTTCGAGCCTTCGCTCCTTTTGAGACAAACATCCAAGGGCTAAAGGGTTCTATGTTCACCATTGCCTCCTTCTCTGACGGACTTTCTAGCGAGTTCTTTAGAGTAGTGGTTTCCCTTTCCCTTCATTGTGATGACAAGTACTTTTCTTCTACGCACAGGACTCCCTTCTATGGCCATATTAACCACATTCAAAACAAAGTAATTTTAGCCCCTCATATTCCACATTGAATACCTCCCATGCCACTATGATTTGAGGTACTAATTTCTTTTAAAAATCTAATTCTACATAGAGCCTAGCATATTGCTCCCTCTCCACTTTTCTTGAACCAGAAAACTCATCTGAAAGCGTGTTCAAGCCACTCGAAGGGGTCTCCCAATTCACTCTCTAAGTCTTGCAATGCAATGATTATTGTAACAATGCATAGGTATTTGAGGTATCCGTACCCATGTCACAATTCTTCTCAATTGATTTTTGAAGGGGTCAAAGTAGGGAGTCCACCTTTAAACAAATACACAATGTTGGATTGAACTCTGAGATTCCCCATAGTCAAACTAGCTGGGTCTTTAGCATATGAAAAATTGAACCTTTCCCCAATACCGATATAATTAAGGAAAAATTTCATAGCTTGCACCACTCATTATATTCTTCTTGTGAAATAGGAACCAGTAGATATTTTTTCTTCAACCTTTGAATTTCTTCAAATGGCTCTGGCATTTTCTAGAAAGTTTCCTCCTCTTCAAAGAATAAATCGTTAGTCTCCATGCTATACCCATCATTTTCCATTATGTTGAATCCCAAGAGGGATTGGTTGCATTATGATGTTTGCTCTTTTTATTGCGGAGCTTCAACTTTCTTATTCTCTATTCACAACTAACTCTAATTTTCCTTTTGAGAATCCTCTTGCCCATATTCATTTTCCTCTATCTTGTCATCCATGTGGCAGAAGGCACCTCCTCTATCTTTTTTTCTTATTCCATTTGTTGACTCCTAATTCTAGTGGCTGATCCAATGGTTTTTTGCATGGACCTGTGTCCTCCATACATATACAATTTTCCTCACACGAAAACACACACACACAAAGAGAGAGAGAGAACTTTTTCACTTAGATTAAGAAAATCTTAATTTGCTATAGATTACTATTTCAGTTAGAGGATTTGTCACTAATTTCTATATCTCCAAAGGACTGGATCTTCATTTTGTCACGATAAGCTCTTAACAAAAACGTGACAAGGCAAAAAGTTAAAAAAGAAAAGAAAAGAGAGAATGGTGAAAGAAACAAAGTTCGAATAGGAAGATAAAGAAATAGATTATAAGGAAGTTAGTCAAAGCACATTAAAGCAGTAACGTTTATCTTTTTTCTCTAAACTACTTTTTATGACTTATACACTAATACAAAATTCAATCATATACAATAGATAATATAATTACATAATTTATTTAACTTCTTTAATATTTTTTAAAAAGTCAACTGAATCTTATATTTAATATTGGTAGTATTATTCATCCTTAAGCTACTCGTTTAGAAGTAATCAATTAATGCCACACGAATCAAGAGCTTATAGTTCAAATGACACCCCTACAAGGGGAGATTGTGGATTCTATACATGACAAATAGATGTTGTGGGTTTTGTACTTTGAAGTGGCAAAATTTTAGAGGGTGGGAAGTATGCTTGCATGCAAAAGAATAAATGCAGTACAGAGTGTATGGTTAAGGCCTTACTTGTGCGCACCACATGCATATTACTCCTTCTAATTTTAATTATAAGAGTTAGTTAATTTTTTTTGAGAACTTTAAGAAAGCTAATGATATCATTTAAGACATTAAAATTTATTACTTTTCTTCGATCTATATTGTTTGACTTATGAACTAATATATAATATAATAAAACACAATATATTATATGAATAAGTAATGTAATTAGCTTTCTTAAGATTCTCCAAAAAAAAACTCAATTAATTCTTATAATTAAAACCGAAGGAGTAACATTTTGGGCATTTAATATAGTGACAAACTGAAACCTAAATGTTTTCTCTAACCTCGTGAATCTTCCACTTTTTATTGAGATTCTAGTAGTTGGGCCTTCAATGCCATATAGGAGATCTTTGAATTAATTAGATCCTCATTGGATAACATGGATATGATCTTGATTAATATAGATGCCATGTATGGCACGGCTGCCATGTGTGATGCCACTTTAACTGCCATGAAGGACTCAAATGCCTTATTAGATATCATATGGAACGCAAGTAATCAAATTAATATATCACATAGTGTTTCTCCTTTTGCAGCAACAAGTGATTCACCTTGTGGATGCATGCATTGAATCTATAAGCAAAATTGAACAATCTTATATCAAGTTAAACTTGAATAGCAATACGATGTACGAAGACATACTCCTCTAGTCCTCTAGATAGAGCAAAGAGAGAAGAAAAAAAGTTGTCCTCTTTATAAGGAATGAGAGAAAATTTATATGTGAATATACAAGTTTACTCTTTATTTATTGTTATATTTATTTTGTTATCATATGGTATAATGTATATTAAATAAAGGCAAAGATGGAAAGTTGTTGAATTTTATGAAAGAGTTAATGAAATTTTATAGTTTTTCTTAATTTGTATGAAAAATATTAGAAGTGCCTTGTATATAGGACTAAAGAAGTATATACACATCATATTGCCATACATAATTACAATAATCAACACTAGACTTTTGGCTTATACCACATCAACCTCAACCATAATATTTACTCCCTCAAATGCATTGCTGTAACTTGGTAAAAAAAAACCCTACTGACCTCACATCTTACATTGTCAAAAAAAAAAAACTCTATTGACCTTACTTCTTATATTGTCTTTTATAAACAAAAATCAAATGACCGGTTGAGCAGCTGTAATGAATGATAAAAATGTTTTAGAGACAATTAAATGACAGTTATAAAACTAGTGTTAATGACAATTTAATGTGATCAAACCTTTTAAATATCATTAAAATCAATCAATTAAAACTTTAACGGTCATCTCCAATTGTTAGTTCAATGACTCATCTTATGAGCCTTTTTGCTAATTCAAATTTATATTTAATTGTATACTAGATTTTCTTAATATTAAGTTATATGAGACTAAAACCTTTGACACCCGTACGCAATAATTTCAACAGAACCAAGTGATCACATGTTCTAATGTACTAAATCTTTTCCTACTATGTAGAGTCAGCTACATGGATTGACAATGCCTTGTACTATATCAAAAACTTAATGTTTATATACATTCATAAAGTAAACACACATATCAACAATTAAATTAATTACCACAAATTTAATTAAGTCAACATTTTCGTGTGTAAGAGTCACATTTGT
>JBAGKO010000010.1:31506298-31516726 GCA_037177275.1 Acacia concinna
TACATGGATCAACAGTGCCTTGTGCTATATCAAAAACTTAATGTTTATATAGATTCATAAAGTAAACACACATATCAACAATTGAATTAATTGCCACAAATTTAATTAAGTCAACTTTTTCGTGTGTAAGAGTCACATTTGTTTGGTCATATCTTATTATCATTACACAACCAACATTTTTATGATATTTTTATTTTTTTTTATCTTTTTTATTATAAGTTGCACTTGAGTGCTATATAAAAAAAATGCACTATGTGAGATATAGATCCCCATTCCTTTAACCGAACCAACTGTCATTTTTATGCTTAACAGTTAATCAAGCCTCATTATTTTTTGAGTAGATGCATGGTTACATCATATCACTCTTTTTGAATCTTTCTTCTTGTAGTAATGTGATAACATTTTATATTTAAAGAAACATTTATATATGTGTTTTGTTCAATAGTGGGCATACCACTTTCTGCCTGTGTGAGTTAAATACCTTGCATTGTAAGCATGGCATGTATACTTCCTTATAAGACCCAATTGATTTTTTTTTAATATGTCAAGTAAACAAAATATATTACATAATTATACTATTGTTGTGTGCCATTAGATTATTACCAATTTATAAGTGAAAGATAATTAGTTTGAAGAAAAAATTATCAATATAATTATTTTAAAATATTTTATTTAACTTATTTGAAACCTCAACAAAAAAGTCAATTACATCTTATATTTAAAATAAGAAGTAGTATTTATTTTTGTTCTCACGGTAATGAAGAAGCATAAGGATCTGTGCGCTCTCTCATTGGGCCATAATGGGCCGCAATTTGGGCTTGAGATTTAGCATTCACATTTTGGACTATCCTTTAGACTTCATATTAGCTTCTAACCATCTAACTTGTATCATGGTTATCAAGATCACAAACTGAGTATATATCTTTGTCATGATTTTTCTTAATCAGTTAAACTCTTGACTTTGACAAGATTGGATTAAAACCCCCTTATAATAAGAGCAATTAATAATGATAATTAAGAGAATAAATTATAAATCCTAGAAACAAAGTAAATTTATATCTTACATTTAGAATGAAAATAAAAACCACCACTAACTTTTATTTCTAAGACAGAAGGAGTGTATCATTTTATAACTTGGGAGACCAATCTGTTGTTAATTACTATGTTCTACCAGCCACCTAGCTATAATCTATCATTTTCCCAAGATTTAGACACTATTGGGGGAGTGCTGAAAAAAATAATAATACTACCTCCGATCCTAAATATACTAGATAGACAAAATGTTTAATGTGATTCTAAATAACATTTCAATTCATTTTAACTTCCAAATCCATAATGTTTTCCCCATAGCATATCTATTGTAGTAAGAGAACGATTTTCCAACAATTGGTAATTACATTGCACATACTTCAAAAAGAGTATTTTGAGGAAACCAATGTATATTTGTTACAAATAGGGTTATCTCTTAAGAGCATATACATGCTTATAAAAAAAACTAGGAAAAATGGTATTTAGGTTCCAAGGATCAAACAAATTTACAACGAAGTCCCATAGAAACTTTTCCTATCAAAGAGATTTTTAAAGACTTAACTGATATTAAGTGTAATTGTTAAATTACCACCTTGCCCTATTCATTGACAAGTTCATTTGTCTATTTTAACAATGCAATTTTCTATTTTGACAAGTGTATTAATTTGACGATTTCATTTTATGTGATTGTTTTGACAAGTCTATGTGGTTGTTTTGACAATGCGGTTTGTATATTTTGACAAGTGTATTCAATTTAACGAGTTCATTTTTTTTATTTGAACGTGGTTGTGTTGACAAGTTCATGTGTCTATTTTGACAATGTAGTTTGCCTATTTTAACAATGTTGTATGCATATTTTTAATAAATGGGTACAAGGATGTAATTCGATAATTAAACTTAATATCAATAAAATCCTGATGACTTCTTTGATAGGAAAAATTTCTATAAATTTGCTTGGTTTTTGGGACTTAAATGCCATTTTTCTAAAAAAACTATTTACCTCTCATGCCCACTCTGGCACCAACATACACCTACTCACATCTAGGTTTTCAAATCATTAGTAGTAAAAACCAAACCACATTCAGTGCCCGATCCTGCATTCCTGCAGCAAATAGGATTATCTCTTATAAGAGTATATACATGCTTATAGTATAATATGTGCTTCTCATGCCCACTCTGGCACAAACACACACACCAACACGCATATAGGTGCATTCATGAAAGGTTTCAATAATTGGAGAGCACAAGAAAGAGGGAGGCACGTTATGATTATATATATATATATATATATATTAGTGTATCAATTATTTGGTTTTGGGGTTAGCAAAATGTTGTAAGCACAACAATATGTCATACTTGTTCCATGACATGATTACATAAAAATAATATTCAGGGTGTTGATGGGAGGATAATTTTTTGTGTAAAACTGATCTACCAAGTCATTTGTAATCTAATAAATTAAAATACAATAATTTAGGTAATATTAATCTTATTTGACTACTAATATAATTCACATTATGTGTTTCTTTTTAAAAAATAAGTAACTTGATTGAGATTTCACAAATAATGAAAAAGTTGATATTGTGAAATATTTTAATTTTAGCGGGCTCACCGGATCAGGGAGCTTAGATTACAGCAAGATACTAAGATTTAGTGGGTTCGTGGACCTTTCGAAAAAAAGAAATATTTTAATTTTATTAATATATTAGCTAATATTAAAGAGATGTTTAATCAACTCATAAGTTGTTGTGTTTTAATTGGTTAGACCACAAATGACTTAATGAACTGGAGTCACATAAGAATTTCTTTGATGACGAGATACTGCTGAAAAATGACATTTTCTGATTTTTCACGTGAGGCTGGATTCAATTAGATATTTTTTTATTAAAAATATTTAAATTATACGTGAATACACACACACACACTCCCTTTTGTTATAATTATAAGACTTAGTTAGAAATTTAATTTGGTCATATTCACATTATCTTCTATATTTAATCAATTTTTTTTTCAAATTTCTCTGTCAATACTCCCTTATTTATTTATGATTATTAAGATTAGAGAGTAATTTTAAAAAATCAAGTCAAATTATAATAATTAACTAATTTAACTAATATTCTTAATCCTTTAAAAAAAATCAACCACGTCTTATAATTAAAATCAAAGAGACTATATAGTAAACTTAAATAATGGTCAAGAATAGAATAGAAACATCTGCATTTGCATAAGTTTAATTAAAGGTTTATGAGGGGTTATTGATTGTGAACTTTGAAAGGTACAACTAGTAATAATTATTCACATTTATTAACACAAAAAATTAATTCACTCAAAAATAAAAAACCAAATAAAATTCCAGTAATTTAAAATAAATGGAAACACGTATTAAAGGTGTAAAGCACTAACAAGGATGTGCAAATTAGTGCCATTCAGCGTATGGTTGACACGATGACTAGCTATAGTGCGATTTTCAAAATTCAAGTCACGCTTGGAATATTATATATATATATATATAAATAGAAAAAAAAATATGGGCTGGTCCTCCACTGTAGACCAACAGTTGAATTGATTACTACAAATAAAATAAAAACAACTTTTATTTTTTTGGTGCGTGCGTGTGACGATCACGTCTCTGTCTGGTCACATCTTTACATGGAACAATAATATATAATAAATGAATAATATTGAAAATAGTAATGAAAAGATTATGATTCTTAATCTTTACGATGTCGACAAATGACTGAAATGAGGATATATAAAGCTTGTGCTTTGAGCTCTTTTGATGCATTTAATTTGAAACCCACTTTGTGGTTTTATTAAATATTTTTAGATTGTATCGCATAAGTTCCATTCCTCTGCTACGTACCTAACTAGCTAACTAGCTGTCATCTTTATGGTTAATACTAATAATAATGAATTAATTAAGCCACATTATTTTTTTCGAATCGATGCTTAGATTATAACTCTTTCCGGGAATCTTTTTTATTGTGGTAATATTAAAAAAATATACTCCCTTCAATCTTAAATATAAATCAGTCCTTGTTGATTTTTTTAATTAAGGATATTAGTTAAATTAGTTAATTATTATAATATAACCTGATCTTTCAAAATCACCCTCCAATCCTTTTTTTTATAACCACAAATATATAAGAGATCATTGAATAAGATGATTTAAAAAAAGTTAGTGAAATACAAAAGATAATAAGAATATGGCTATTATAATTAAGAATAAATTAAATTTTTAATTAGATCTTATAATTATGATATATTTTCTGAATAGTGGACATGCCACTTTGTGTCTGAGTGGATTAAATAGGTTTTGGCAGCAGCCGTTGCGTGGATATACCTTTGTGTATTATCTTTTTTTCCTTCTTCCTCTAGGGTTTTAATTCAATTTTTGTCCACCTTCACTATAGCTATTTTATTTCAATCAATCCCTAAAGAATTCTAAACCTTTACTCCACTCTATGGAGTCGTATGAAATTAAGTTTTGTAGATAAAAATTAATGATGGCATTGCTTTACTTTTTTGAAGAAAAAAAAAAGAAAGGTTCAATTGTCATTAGAGATTTGTTGACTGGTCATTGGTAGCCTTTGCTAGATAGCCATAGAAGCTCCAATGCCAGCTAGCTGTTTAGCTAGAATTTCAGACATTTGAAATTAATTTGTGTTGTTCAAATGACTATTACATTTATTCAAGAAATAATCCTATTAAACAGCATCTAACTTCTTATAAACATGTGAAATAAGTATATGAACAATACAAATTCAACAAGTTTCATTTATAAGTGTGCAACTATTCTTAAAAAAGTAAAATACTCATTTGAATAAAGGAAAACATATTTGGAGGTACCTATACTTTTTTTTTAAATTTGGTACCTATGTATATTTTCCTCTTAATTAAATGTTTTAATTTTACTATGTAAATACCAATAACTCATGTATAGGGTGATAAGAAAGCAAAGTTATAAGAGTTAATGGTGTTAACAAAGTAAAATTAATTATTTAATTAAGAGAAAAAAACACATAGGTACTAAATTAAAAATTGAGTGAAAGAATAAGTACCTTCAAATGGCCGGTTTTCCCTTTGAATAATAAAAATTAATTTTCAATGGCCTGAGCTTTGATGGAAGGCTGTGGAAGACTCCCTTAGCTAAGTGTCTGCTAGTGATTAATCGTCAGAGCTCAAAGTATGATTGAACATTTTTTTAAAAAATTATGTAAGAGCATTGTTATCTTTTTACTCATAAAACTTAATGTCATATTGATTCGTAAGTAGTGAAATTTCAAAAAAAATTGGGAGTTAGCTTAAATAAACTTTCTATAGGGGGTAACTGAAATTTTCCCTTTTATTTTCTCTTAATACACTTGCCTTATTATTAAAGAGAATTTCTTTTCAAAAGGCTTTTAAATTTGGAGTACAATTAAGTTGGTAATAGCATAATGAATTTGCTATTCATTACTATAATTAAGAGTTGCTAGTTTTGAAGGTTTTATGTGGTGCTACCTCCTGTCACAAATATAAAATATAATTTATTTTTTTAGAAAGATTAAGGAACATAATTAAATTATTTTAAAGTATTTATATTTATCATTTTTTCTAAACTAATGTATCTTACATATAAACTAATATATAAGTTAATCATACACAACATATGATATAATTAAGTAACTTATTTAACTTCTTAATATTTAAAAAAACAAGTCAACTAAATTTTATATTTAAAATTAGATATAGTAACTTTTTATGACCCCGGTGAGAAATGAATTCTAGATGTGTTCCTCTCTATGTGACTATAGAAGCCCTTCTCTTTTGCCTACAACTCTTAGAAGCTTATAAAAATATAAGATTATAATTTACTTGGTTTTCCAAAAATGTATAATTTGTTCTCTAAATTATATTATTAATTGCACTTATTAAAAGAATTTTCTCCCACAAGTAGTTTTAATTATAAGGGGTTAGTCTTTTACAATGTGATAAATCAAAATTTGAATTCTTGCATATAGAAGTGCCCACATTTAGTACCCGACAGTGCCACTAGTGCCTAGCAAAAAAAACATTATTTTAAAAAAATACATTTATTATAAATAAGTAATTTAACTAATTTCATCCATATATATAAATTAATTATCCAAGTTTCTATATTTTGGACCGTCAAAATAATATTAATATTTGTTAGAATGTTTTAATCTTATAAAGCCATACTTCCCCATTTAAAATTATAAGATATTTTAAGATAATTGATAACCTCAATTAGTCAGTTACAAAACAAACAAAATTTTTCATGTTTACAATCTCTGTAAATTCAATCTTTGTTGAACTAAGGGCCTTAAAAACATTGTAGTGTATTCTGATTTAGGAGCTATTGAGTTTTGTTTTAGGGGTTGTGATATAGAACGCCCCTTTAGGAACATTTTTGTTTTAGCTGGATTGGCAAGTATTATTGAGATATGCTCCTAAGGAAAAAAATTAGTCACACCAACACACAATTGATCTAGTAGTATAAAGCCTCAATAAATTTCTCTAAGTCTTAATTCCGTGTCTTAGAAGAAACATTTGTGTTAGGAGGAGATGGAAGTCACAAATCCCAAACAGGCAACGGATAGTGATATATATATATATATATATAAAGTCACAATTACCTTGCGAAATTTTCGCATAGTATGGTAAGCAATGTCTATATTCTTAATTAATCTCCATATACATTCTACATGGTGATCTCTATGGAGTAGTTTAATTTGCTGTACTATTTTATGATTAGATTTTAATGACATCCAATTTCTTATTCAAAAGATTGTCCTTCATTAATTTAAACGGATGGGGTACATAATTATAACACGTTATTGACCTAAATCACACCAATAAAGATTAGAGTTTTATGGATAAAGAAATTCTATTCAGGAATCTAGTAGCATGAAGTGTTTGTTTGTTTGTTTCTTTGATTATTAATTATTAATATTTTGTTCTTCACTTATTGGTCGCTTAAAATCACATATATTACAAATGTACACGCACCTACGTCACTTGAGTAAAATAATAGAAATGTCCCCCAATGATTTTGTACATGTACAATGTGATGTAATAATACACTCAAACAAAACAAAGACCAAAACGTTATTGATCATTAGTTTGAAATAAAAAGTACAATCAATAACATAAAATACAATCACTGAGATTATACGTGTGCCTGCAATTACTTATCCTCTTTTATTCTCTTTATATTTATTTTTTATTTTGCATTAAGTATCATACGGAAAAATATATTGTAAACATAAGGTATGTTTGGCTCAATGGAGGAGATCGGAGGAGAGGGGAAGCATTTTAATTGAGGGGATGGAAAGGAAATGTTTGAGAATGATTTTATTTTACCTTGTTTAGATGGATAAAAATGGAGGGGGAGAGAGGATTTTAATAATGTAAAAAATGTTATCAACAACATAAGAATATAAACAACAAAAATTAAAACAAACACTAGTCAATATAAAAGCTTTTGAAGTGTAGCATATAAAAGAGAATTAATATTTATCATGTAAAAAAAAGTTTTACTTGCAGCTTTCCAAATATGTGTATTAATGCGGTTTTTAATTAAAAATATGTACAGAGCAGTAAAAAATACAACACAGTATGATATTAACAATGTATAACATAAATCTAAAAGGGAAACAATTTAGACATATATAAAAAAAAGGGTAATAATCATAGGCATGTTAATCAATAGAAATCAAAATATTACCATTTCCCTCCAAATTCCTCGAATTTTGGAAGAGAGGGTTAGAAGGGGGGAAGAGGGAAAATTTTAAAAAATGTTTCTCTCCCCTCCTAAAAGTTTTACTTATCCAAATAAGAAAAGGTGAGCAAAATTTCATAATTCCCCTCCTTTCCTCTTCTCTAGGTTTGTTTGATATAACGGATTTGAAAGGAAAGGGAAGGGGGAAAAGTTTTTGCATACTCTTTAATTTTGTAACTAGTTTGATATGAGGGATTTGAAGGGCAGGCAAGGGAAAGGAAAATTTTTTTAACTTGGATTCAAAAAAATTAGATAAGTGGGTTGAAAGTTTTTAATTCATTTTTGTTACTCTTTTATTTTACATCTTATCTTTATTACAATTTTATAATCCCACTTCTTCAATTTTTTAAAAACCAACTCATAAAGATTTTCCTTCCCTCCCTTTCTCTAAGAAAAAGGTATAAACCCTGAAGAGAAAAAAAACAATAGAGATATGACTTGAGGTCTTTGTGACTCAAAATAAGTACAAGCATATGCAAATAAAGAAATGAATGAAAAAGAAGAAGAAGTTGAAGGTATATAAAGTTGAGATAGCTACTATCAATTTATTTAAGTTATTGCGGTAGATATGAAAAATTCAAGGTGTGTGTATTGACTATTCATAGATAGTTAAATATCCTTTAATAAAAGATAAATTTAAACGTAGGGAAAATTTCAAAACCTAACATTTCAAAAAGACATTAAGATATTATGAACCAAATTGAGTTTTTTAAATTTATTTATATGAACAGTGATTAGGATGGACTTGATAATCTTATTACGAGTCTTGGTAATCCTATTACGAAACTTGCTATTTTCTTGCTACTGTTTATATGAGTGTCAAATATCTCTCTCTCCTCTATCACTGTGTGTCAGCAGGTGTCAGTGTCAGTGTTAGATGAACATTGTTGACAAATGGGGGAGAAAGAGAGACATTGATCAAGACGAACTTGGTAATTCCATTACGAGTCTTGTTATTTCCGCTACTGTTCACATCAGCTAATTTAAAAAACCAAATTTAGTCCATGTATCTTAATGTCTTTTTGAAATGTTAACAGACATTTTTGAATTTTGAATTTTCAAATGGCATCTTTATTAAAAATTTTCCTTAAATCTACCTACATATTTATGCATGATATGAAATATATAAAAAAGTTATAATTTTCACAAATTATCAACAGCTTAACTTAATTTTATATTTTATACAAGATAAAGGGCCACAGTCTAGCTGAAAAAAAGACCCACATACAAATGGCAGCTAATTTAGCATGGTTACCATAGGTCGTAGGTGAAAATGTGATGATGATAAATTTTCCATAATTATAAAGCTAAATTAACTTTTGCTTCTAAAAGATAAGAAAGAACAACTATTTAAAGGGTTAAGGTGCAAATCCCTTAGAAGAATTTGTAAAATTTCAATGTTGCCTTAAAATTTTTTTTAATATTAATATCACCCAAAAGTATGAAATATGTAGCAATGTCGCCCCTATAAGTTAACAAAGTTAACTTTGAGTATTAAAGAACACATGTCACATTGTTAGATGATAGTCAAAATGTCATCTCATCCTCACAATTTACACTATCTTTCCCTTTCTCTCCCCCTTTTTAGATTCATTAGGGAAGAAAATCTTCTTCATTAGAAGCTCATCAATGGCGAAATAAGTTGAAGCTCAGATGAAATCTATCTGCCATTTAAATGCACAAATCACCAACATTTGTGTGTGTGTTGACCTTTTGAAGAAGAAGACAAGTTTCTTTTCTTTATCAAGTAATAATTTACCAATTGGAGAGCACCATTTCGGGTTTCATTTATTTCGCCAGAGATTAATTCGGTGGTGGGGCTTATGACAATCAAACAAATACCAAAAGAAAAAAAAATGGGGTTTTATTTTATTTTTGGTTCAAGTTTGAGTTCACTGTGAATGTGAAAAGAAAAATTATGCTTTTGATCTTATTGGAGTTTGATTTCAATGCAAGGAGCTGTGAATTTTCTCATATACTCTTCTTCATTCAAAACTCTCTTCCTCCTCCTTCATATAAGCTTCTTAACCATAAAGGTTCATTTATAGATCCCAAAATCTAAAGGCCTTAGAGGTAATGTTGGAGGGACAATGTGACCACCAAACCCGTTGAAGCCAGAATGTAGTTATAAGCTTGAGGTCGGCAATAGTGAACCCATTGGATTGATTAAGGACGAAACAGGTCAGCCTGAAAACTTTTCGACAAGAGGATAAAATAAGTCTAACTCATTCTTTAAGATGTGTTTGGTTGGAGAGGAGGGGATCTCTGGTTTAAAATTTTGGAAGGGAGGGGACCTTAAATATTCCATTCCCTCCCCTCCTACACCCATTTTGGCTCCCCTCCAAATTGGGGGTTTTGGAGGGGAGCCAAAATTTTAGACTCTTTTGCTCTTATATTTTATTTGATATTCCAATAATACTATGACAAAAAAATATTATGATAACTGAAGATACTTTATTATAAAATTTATTTTATTAAAAATATTATTTAAAAAATTATTTAATATAAAAAATATTTTTTGAATAAAAAATTATGATAATAATAATAATATATGCTATTATAATTTTAAATTAAAAATATTATATAAAATAAAAATATATATTATTTTTATTCTT
>JBAGKO010000010.1:31528321-31540220 GCA_037177275.1 Acacia concinna
GAGTTAACCACCATTTGTTATTTCCAGTGAATTAGTTGAAGTTCCTTATATTCTGGACCGGAGGGA
The DNA here is from genome assembly GCA_037177275.1 of Acacia concinna. Lineage (NCBI taxonomy): Eukaryota > Viridiplantae > Streptophyta > Magnoliopsida > Fabales > Fabaceae > Acacia > Acacia concinna. Next base: position 31,528,388 of record JBAGKO010000010.1, read on the forward strand.
GTATTTCTAATGATATTTACTAAAAAAAACAGAAAGAGAGAGAATGAGATGCACTTTCCATTGACAACTTTATGTAGAGTTATTGACAACTCCATGTAAAGTCATTGGCAACTTTATATAAGGTCATTGACAACTTGAGTTTGTGTGTGTGAGAGAGAGAGAGAGGGAGTGTGCGCGCGCGCGCGTGTGTTTGATGTGATTGACGCACATTAGACGCTATGTTAGAGAGGAGAGAGAGAGAGAGAGAAAATATATTTTATTAAGGAAATTAATTGTAAAAAAGTCTTACATGACTTTTTTGCAAATACGCAATTTCATCATACTGTTTTATTGTATATTTTGTTGGTCGGTATTAAAACACAATTTTCCCAATCAAATAAGAGCAAATCATGTTAACCGGTCTCAAAAAGGACCAAATAAACAACAAATGGCCTTATAAAGGACCAAAACAACAATAAATGATCTCATAAAGGATAAAATAACACTCCAAATGTCTTCTTCTTCTCATTCTTCTTATTCATAGGCTCTAATACCGTATTAGATGAATAGAAAGGTAAAGAAAGAGATAAGAATATTCCTAATAACGTACATATTGACATATATATGTTAGAGTATATATATACATATAGGAAGACAGTCTAATAAATACAACACACGGAGTAATAATGTCTAGCATAATAATGTCTATACATGACACATAATAATAATGCCTATTGATTATTTCTTAAAAATACTGATTTATTTTTTAATTTTATACTTTCTATTCTTAACAACTTCCAACCTTGAAACTAGGCATACTTTTAAAAACCATAAAAGCAACAGAACTCAAAAAACAACTGCATAGCCAAAGCTTTTTTTAATGTGAGACCATTTATCAATCTCCCTTTTTTTTATGTTTCCCCTTTTCACCACTCTGAATAAGAATGAAGTTAGAACTCACGGTCACCCTCAAATGATATTACACCCACATGTTCTTTTTATAATTTCATATTTTAACATGGTTTAAGAAATTAGTTTAAAAGTAATAAATATGTATTTTTGTAAGTATAGCCTTATTTACAGGGCTAGTAAAGAGAGAAAAATAATAATCAGGAGAGGGATGAATGAGAATGTATAGGGACCAAATGAGGAGAGAATAGAATAAGTTAGGAATAAAAATGTATTATTGTTCAAGCAATTCCAAACTGAATCTTTATCGTTCTAAACCAATTCAAAAATTGAGATATTATAAAACGGACTTGAAGGGAGTACATTATAGTGGCATAAAAACTTTATAATATGGGAGATAGCTTGAGTTCGATCATACTTGTAGACTAGTTTTAAATCGTAAATGCTTTCAAGATATTGATCGATTCTTTCTGTTTTTGCCATAACTCAATGACCATGCATTTAAAAAAAAAAATCTTAAAAGAGATTATTGATGTTAGTTGGCCTACAAGGCTCCTAAAATTAGTGTATCCACTTCATAATTTAAAAATATGGTCAGATATATTGGAAGTAACTACTTTCCCATATGATAAAGTCTTTATTTAGAAACTCAATAAGTTCTAAAATAAGTTATTTATTACGCAATATGAGAAAGATATCTCTCACATGATACTTCACAATAGATCATTTATTTCTTATTTTATTGATTTTCCAAACGAGCCAAAAGTAACATTCTAATTCTAAAGATACATTTAATACTTTTAAAAGCCTAATTAAGTTAACGTTTAAGAAACATATTTACAATTTCCTTCATATATTCATTCCCTACACAGTAAATCATATTGAATAAACAATTTTTACTGCAAATCCAAACAATAACCAATAAGGTTGCTTCCAATAGAATTATACCCATGCTTATATATGAAAAAAAAGGAGGAAATTCACATCCACAGCTAACAAGCAACGAGCCACCTAATTGGTTCACAACCACAGTCCATATAGAACTAGAGAGAGAGAAACGTTTGGTTTATGATACTCCCTTGAAATGACCAATCCACCCTATCCGACCCTTCTCTCTCACTAATTGTGTTTTTTTCCTCTTTTCTTTATCTTTGTGTTGCCCTTTTCTTTTTTATCTTCTCAAAAAACCTCCCCTTTTGCTGCGACAATAATGAAAAAGTCTTAAACCCATCTGCAACTCCCTCTCTTCCTGTCCCTTTCCTTCCCTCTCTTCTCTCTGTCACACCCTCAGGCTCTTCCCACAGCGCCACTACCCCCAAGTTTTCGTTTTTCTCTCTACTCTGTTTTTTTTTTTTTTTGGCTTTTCGTCTGCCATATAAGCTTCTTGTGTATGTGTGTTTGTGGGGATAACACTGCATATATACCTGCTTTAGCCTCTGTATTTCCCTTTTGAAATCACTGAGTCAAATCCCTTTTGAAGTTTCTTTTGCCTTGCGAGTTCTAGGAGAAGCAGAAAAAGAAGCCAAGGTCAGTCTTTCAGCTTCATTGTTATGGCTTTGTGAGAAAGGAGAAAAAAAACAAAAACAAAAAAAACAGAGGAAAAATAAAAAGAAGAAACCTCGTCACACTATTTTTTTCTCCTCTTCTTCATATTCTCATCATCTTCACTGTTTGATTCAGTACTCTTTTATCACCCAAGCGTATGGAAAACCCAGATTTCTCTACCCGCAAATTCCCATCCATGTCTCAGGTATGCTCTGTTTTGTTCTCCTACTCTGTTTTTTTCCTCCTCTTATTAATATTTGTGCTATGAACAGATACTAGAAGAGCTGAAAGAACTATGGAACATGGTGTTACCAATAACGGCCATGAACATGCTCGTTTTCATCCGAGCCGTCGTGTCGGTTCTGTTTCTGGGTCGACTTGGGAAGCTGGAGCTCGCCGGAGGGGCTCTGTCTATAGGGTTCACTAACATCACAGGCTACTCTGTTTTGGCCGGTCTAGCCTCAGGGCTGGAACCAGTGTGTTCACAGGCCTATGGAGGCAAAAAATGGGACCTACTTTCTCTCTCTCTTCAACGTATGGTCTTCATCCTCCTCATGACGAGTATACCCATAAGCCTGCTCTGGTTAAACCTCGAGAATATAATGAATTTCATGGGACAGGACAGAGAAATCACAGCAATGGCAGGGATTTACTGTTTTTATTCTCTGCCGGACCTTTTAACAAACACCTTGTTGCAACCGCTGAGAGTGTATCTCCGGTCACAGCAAGTGGCGAAGCCGATGATGTTCTGTTCTCTGATCGCGGTGGTTTTCCACGTGCCGTTGAATTTCTGGTTGGTTCGTCATGGAGTGGCAGGTGTGGCGACGGCGTCGGTGGTCACGAATCTGAACATGGTGCTGCTTATGGCGGCGTATGTGTTGTTATGGAGGAAGGAGAGAGGGATGAAGTGGGTTTGGGGTTGGGAAGTGGTGGGGGTGGGGTGGTGGGAGCTGATCAAAGTGGCGGTTCCGAGCTGTCTGGGTATATGTTTAGAGTGGTGGTGGTATGAGATCGTGACGGTGCTGGCAGGGTATCTGGAAAATCCGACGGTGGCCGTGGCGGCTACGGGGATATTGATTCAGACCACCAGCATGATGTACACTGTTCCCATGGCTCTCGCAGGCTGTGTCTCTGCCAGGGTATTCACTTACTTTCCCAATATTATTATTAATTATTATTAAATATCATTCTCTCGCCCTTTTTCTTTATTCTCTTTTCCTTCTCTGCCAAATGCCAGTTTATTTTCTTTTTTTGCTAAATGCCAGTTTATCTCCATAAATAATATAAGAATGAATGAATAAATCTTGTGCAATGGAAGCTGACTGGATCGAGTATTCTCAGTTTTTTTAAAAAAAATTACATGTAAAGAGTAATATTAATTAGATCTTTACTGGAATTTGACTCTCTGATACTAAATATCGATGAAAAATCTCTATTTTAAAATTTTTATTGGCCAATAAGACCTAAAATTCGAGAGTCATGCATATATATAGAACTATGACTTGCTGTATGGAAACATATAAGCTCTTCTGTCTAATCAAATTTCCCCAAAATTAAATTTTCATCCATTATCCCTAGATTAACAAGTTAGGTTCCATTGAAAGGAGTTTTAACTGTTTAAGCCATAATGATTTGAGTTCAAGTCCACAAGTCTGTGTAAAATACTTTTAGGAGAGATTTTCTGAGGTGAGTCACAACCCTTAAACACGTGTGTATGGGGAATATGTTTGTTTATCCATGTACTGTTAGTACGTGTTGCAACTGGTGTCTTGTGTACTTGTAGATTACAACAATTCTATAGAAGTACTAATATATTTGAACTAAATAGATAAAGGAAATAAGTAAAAATTATAGGCATCTATAAGATGAAGAAAGAAATTAGTGTCTTTTGTTATCACATTAAATTTTGTTCTCTTAGCATGTTGCAAGATATTTTGCATTCAATTTTGATACTCAAATTAAAGAGATTAGGTTCAATGAAGGCGACATTCACTAGTATAAAATAGCTAAATTAAATTATCTATTCTAAACTGGTTGTGGAGGATGAGGTTCCAGAACTAGTTCAGAAAAGTCATTTTTACCCGAGAATTTAATTCCTTTTCTGTGTATAAAAAATTCTTTCTGTTTTTTTTGGGTACTAATGACTAATGCACTTGTTTCTAATTTGAGTTCTGATTTTATCTGTTACCTTTGAGTTTTAGGTTTAGAACTTGAAAGTTGAAAGAATTAAAAAAGAAAAGGTTTAGATGCTGCAAGATTATTTGAGCTGGTTCTTAAATTTTATTTTTTCCTCTTTTTTTTCTTTTTCTTATTTTGTGTGACCTGTGACACATTTTGCAAAACTCTTGATAATCACATAACTAAACCTAAGAATAGGATAAAACTCGAAAGGGACTTTTGATTTTGGTGAGTTAATTGTGGCTTAACAAATCTCACTGTTTTGGATGAATGAACATGTCTCTTTGTAATTGTCTTGATTGGTTTGATTTATAGATGCAATGATACGTGTGGGAATTTATAAGTTCTGTTTTTGGCCCATAAACCTTGATGTTTTTATCTTATTCGTCCTTTTTCTTGGGTCTAAAATGCCAAAGTTATTTTGGTTTTAGCTGCTGAGGTGTGAATTTGTTATATGATTGCGTCAAGTCTAGGGACCCACTTAGGTCACACTTGTAATGTGACTCCACAGAAGTACCACAAATTTGATCACTTTAGCATTATATTCCTAGGCCCATCAATTTTTGCCAAATCTTTTATTCATCATATTGGCAAAGCAGCCCACGGGCCCCACTGATATGCTTGATATCATATTTCCATTTTGATCATTGAAAGCAAATATTAATTGAAGTTTTATTTTGCATTCTTGCAGGTGGGGAATGAGCTTGGAGCTGGTAAACCTTACAAGGCTAAGCTTGCAGCCATGGTTGCATTGGGATGTGCATTTGTGATGGGCTTTATAAATGTGACATGGACGGCGATTCTCCGAAAGATATGGGCCGGTTTCTTCACCAAGGATGAGTTCGTCAAAGCCTTAGTTGCCTCAGTGATGCCCATCATGGGTCTATGCGAGCTTGGAAATTGCCCACAAACCACGGGTTGTGGCATTCTCCGTGGCATTGCTCGGCCCGTCATTGGGGCCCATATCAACCTCGGCTCATTCTACTTCGTGGGCACCCCAGTGGCCGTGGGCCTAGCCTTTTGGTTCAACATCGGGTTCAGCGGGCTCTGGTTTGGGCTCCTATCTGCCCAAGTAGCATGTGCAGTGTCAATCCTATATGTTGTCATAGGACGAACAGATTGGGAAGCTGAGGCACTGAGAGCTGAGAAGCTCACCCAGGCCAAGATAAGTAATCCCAATGGGTTTGAGTCAGGGCTCGAGCTTATAGCTAAAGATATGAATGATGAGAAGGATGAAGAAACCAAGCAGTTTTTGATGAAGGGGAATGGGAATAAAGAAGAGATGTGTTAGCAGAGAAGGGGTAGGGTTTGTTTTTCTAGTTAGTTCTTATTAATGTTGTTGGATGGGGAATGAAGGGGGTGTGTTTGGTTGGTAGGAAAGTGCCAAGATTCTGTGTAAAAAGTGTTGAATCTTTACTTGTTATTACATAGTTTTGGGAGATGGTCCTAAATTTTGGTTGTTGAAAGTGGCTTTTGCTTGTGGGAACATGTGAGGGAAAGCTCAACATATTTGTGAGGACAACAATGTGGGTCTCATCAAATTTGCAATAAGATAAACTAAGAAATTTTAAAAAAATTAGATAAGGGTCTCACATATCTCACTAATGTACTCTACAAAGCTGTAACACTACACCTAAACCGATGCCATTTCTTGTTTATTATATTGTCCATTATTGCCCACGCTACTTTGTGTGTTTATATAACACAGACACATTATATCTAAAAAAATGTTTTCATTTTTATTGGAAGGGCAGACATTAACGATGTGAAATTACATGTGAGATCGAACATGTGACATTTCACTTATATAGAAGCTCTCGTACCAATAAGCTACAATTTGAGGCAATGAGTATTACATTTTTTTAAAGCGAGTTTGTATATAGATCATATCACTAATTATTTACAATGTCATCTTAAATTAGGAGTACTGTTTTATTTGATTGTTGTAGGAAGTGATTTTAGATTCTAGGAAAAATTTCAATTTAATACCATTTGAAATTCTAAAATTTAAAATAGTATGTTAACATTTTAAAACGACACTAAAGTACTATAGACTAAATAGGGTTTTGCAAATGTAACAGAGGAGAGTGAGAGACAGTGATCATGATAGACTTGTTAATTCTATTACGAGTCTTGTTATTTTTGCTATTATTCATTTCGTGTTAGATATCCTTCTCTCATCTGTCATTGTGTGTCAGCAGATGTTAGTGTAAGATAAACAGTGTTGGCAGAAGGGGGGAGACAGACAATGATCAAGATGGACTTGTTAATCACATTATGAATCTTGTTATTTATGCTACTGTTTATGTTAAAATAAGTTCGCTAATTTAAAACACTCAATTTGATCTATAGTACTTTGGTGTCTTTTTGAAATATTAATAGACTTTTTTGGGTTTTGGAGTTTCAGAAGCTATTTTATTAAAATTTTTCTTAGATTCTATTTGTTTAACAAAAGTGAAAAAATTGATCAAAATGTGAATTTTACCTTCCCATAAATACTAAGAGCTTTCTTTTTAATCAAGTCACATGTTTACTTATATGTGTGGTGTCCTTGAATTTCTCTCTCTTCTCAATTTCTTAAAAAATAGGTCACTTTATTATTTATCAAACATAATTAAAAACACTGTCGTATTTCCGGCAAAAAGAAAAACTCCTTTATATGCCAAGCACATCTTTAGCGTATAATTTGTAAGGATTTGTCTTTTGGACTAGTGTAAATCATGAGACACTACCTCACGTATCAATTCAAAAAAGAAAAGAAAACAAAAAGGTTAGGGAAAATTTTAATAAAATACCATGTAAAATTTTAAAACTCAAAAAGGTCTGTTAATATTTCAAATAAACACTAAGGTATAATATATCAAATTTGAGTTTTTCAAATTGGCTAATGTGAACAATGATTATGATGGACTTGGTAATCCTATTACGAGTCTTGGTAATCTCATTACGAGACTTGTTATTTTCTCTACTGTTCATATGGGTGTCAAATATCCCTCTCTTCTTCATCACTATGCGTCAGCAGATGCCAATGTCAGTGTCAGTATCAGTACTAGATGGACAGTGCTAACAAAGCAGGGAGGAGAGAGAGAGAGAGTGATTAAGACGGATTTGATAATTTTATTACAAGTCTTGGTAATCATATTACAAATCTTGTTGTTTCTATTATTGTTTATATCAGTCGATTTGAAAAACCCAATTTAGTCCTTGTTACCTTAGTCCCTTTTTGAAATGTTAACAGACTTTTTTTTTTGGTTTTAAAATTTCAAATGATATTTTATTGAAATTTTTTCAAAAGGTTAAGTCAAGTAATCCAAAATATTTTTTTTATTTGCACTTTGTGAGATCAGCATCTTTAAGTTTTTTTTAGTAACACATAATATTTTAAAATAATTGTTAGTGCAACCTTACCTTTAAAGTAATTTTTCTATGGGCAATGAACACATTAAACTTGAGATATTAAGTGCTATAAAAAAAACTACTTTAGGTTACTTCATGCATAAAAAATATTTTATAGGATTAAATGCCAAATTTGCTCAAGATGTATTGCTTGATAGGTGATTCTTTCCTGGAAGTTTCTAACATGGGGCAATTTTGCCCTTGCCTTTAGTTGACTAAATATGTTGAGCTCACAGTTCACATGTTATCCAGTGTAGTTTTGCTAAGGTGAAGATTTGTACCGCAACTTTTAAATCTAACTTTGAAAAAGAAGAACTACATGAAAGATAGACTACTGAGACAAATTTTCATCTTAACAAAAATAAACTAGATGACATGCGGACTGCCAATTCAACATATTTGGTCAACTAACAATCAAAATTAATAGATTAAAAATTTACAAGACAAATCTTCAGCTTAACAAAAATATAGTGGATGACCTGTAGACTATCAATTCAACATATTTAGTCAACTAATAGTCAACTAATTGCCCAATTTTACAAACTTTCAGGACAAAATCACTCATCAGCCAATACTTTCAGAGCAAATGTAGCACTTAACCCTATTTTATATTAGGTATTACTACAAAAATACTTGAAAATGGAATAAATTAAAATATTTAAAGCACCTAAAAAATTACTTCGAAATCCTAAAGGATACTTCGAAAACAAAATTAGGACTCTCCACATGGAATGCATGAAGAGAGAGATAGGACCCACAAAGCAGTGAAGGTATTGAAATGGTAGGGTGATAAGGAGACAAAGTGCCTAATAAGGGGTTTGTGTGAGAGAGAAAGAACCATTATATAAGATTTCAAATCTTCCCTTTCTGCAAAATACCTTTCACTTTCTGTCATTCTTGGTATTCTTGGATTTTCTGCTACTCCATATCTCCTCTCTTTCCTACCAAAATTACCTTATTTCATCTCTACTCACTTTATATCCAATCATTCCTTTAGTTGTTATTACTCTTCTTCTTTTTTAAAGTTGGTAAAAGAAAATATTACCCAACTTCAAAATATGAAAAAGAATAAAGTCGCAACAACATAGTACCAATTTCAGTGTCATGACTGAAAAATTTAAGGTTACAAAATACAAATTATAATATTGGCCCAAAAACAGTTTATGGGTATAATTAGTCGAGCTCATAAACTTTGTTAGCTTTGTGAACCCATAGTTGAGTAGTTGTTTTTCGCTGTGCTGACTGCTGAGCAAGACCAAATGCCAAAAAAAAAATCAAATTAGGCCAATTAAACTAGGTCAAAAGACATGGCAATAACACTGTTAAAATGGTTTATGCGACATGCTTATTATGACTATTGACATGATAAATGACGTTACTTAAATTAATTATAATGACATGGTAAAGGACTTCATCCTCTTATTTTTCTTTTTAAATTAAATGTCCAGCTTATAATTAACTAAAATAATGCTATTTGTTATGTTAGCTGGAGAATGCCTTTCCATATAACCATAATTAATAAAATTTTGTCAAATCACCATTAAACTACTATCATGATTAATAAAATACAATAAATATTTTAGATATGTTAACCATGATAGAAAAGTATAAAACTAAATTTTTAAAGGGACTATCATGGTTAAAAGAATAAAACACAATATTATAACTAATAAAATGCAATAAATATTTTAATGTATTAACCATGATAGAAAAGTATAAAACTAAACTTTTAAAAGGACTATCATAATTTAAAAAACAAAACCTCTTGATAGAAAGTCTGACACATAATTAGGCTTTGTATTTTTTTAAGCTCTAAATAGATGTTTACTCTCAAGTTCAACTCTTTAACTAAATAATTCATCACTGCATGTTTAAATATCCATATCAAACAAAGTGTGTATCCACTAGTTTAAAACACAATCATAGGGCCTCTAAGGCCACCCAAAATGATCAAGAATTAACTAGTCATAGAGAAATTAAAAATATATAGTTAATGTATCAAATTCTCAAAATAAATCAGAGTATGCAATATAAGCCATAATGTGGCAATATACAATAATTAAGCATAATCAAAAGGATGAAAACACTACTCTTAACATAAGTACATTAAGCCTCCGGAGTCTTCCCTGACAGACTCTCACGAGAATTATCACTTAGAAAAAAAAAAAGTTAAATCAACGGGGAGAGACAAAGGCCTTAACAACCAACAATCCATCTCATTGGGTGTAGAAGTAAACGCTCGTGAGATGTCAAGTGGGAATAATTATAAATACACTGCATTATTAAAGATGTCACATGGTTACATGTATATCAATTTACAACATTATAATCTCATTATTATATTTATCACATTGCTGTATAAATATCAATACATAACAATTTACTCTCTGACCTCCTTTATTTTTTTTTACTAAACCCATGGGTTGGTACTCACCCATGTAACTGGTACTTCAACTCAACAAGCCCACCAATCAAGTGATATGGATCAGCCAAAATTCATAGAGCATAATACAAGACCATGGGTTCCTCATTTCGTACATTAACGGGGTGTCAATACCCTATTAAAACAATATTAGTCTGAAAGACTAACTAGTGTACACTTGAATGCCCATTACCTTATTTTCTCTTTTTGTACAAGAATTTACCCCCTTATTTCCTTCAAAATAACCTCCCATAAAATCCACATACGCCATCCTCTCTCATAGTAATACTCAAGAAAATATAATCATAATAAATTCTCACATTTCATTATCAATACATAGGTTATCAAAATAATCTTTACAATATCATAAATTATAATATCATATTTCTATCCATTTCTCAATAAAAGTAAGTCTCACAAGACAGTTTTAATAATAAAATAACTTTATAGTTTATATCACAACCATTTGCAAATTTTATAATTCTATATAGTTAAAATCACTCACAAACATGTCGCAATTATGCACAATAAGAAAAAAGTGATTATCCTCACCAAAACAAAATTTACCACAATAATATAAGCTCTAAGTTCCACCACAAGTCACAAATCAATCAAAATAAACCCAAAATATTGCCCTAGAACTAGAAAAATACTACTGTGCGAGAGGAAGAAAGGCCAGGACACAACTTCTCTCCTTTGCGAGAGTCGTTCGCTACCCTCCTTTTATTTGACACGACACCGTTTTGGTGTCAAAACTCAACTTCTTTTTTTCTTTTTTTTGGGGAAAAATGGCATTAAGTGTCTCAGTATTTTTTTTAGTACTACCCAAGATCCTAAAATATTAATATAGTATCCAAAAATGATTTTTGGTTCACTTAGCAGCCAAAAATATCCTGTTAGTATCACCTAGTATCTAACTACTAGCACATCTAATTATTTTTTTCGAATGTATACAATATCTTAAACTAATTCTTAATGCATACAACACCAAACATATTTTACTATTGACACTCAATATCTTAAAGTATTTTTTTATGTAATGTTTAGGGTGTTTGACGCACTAAAAATTTGTTTAGGATACCAAATAATAGTAAAAAATTACTTTAGCGTGCTGATAGTTAGATACTGGGTGATATTAACAGAATATTTTAGGTTGGTAAGTGGATAAAAAATTATTTTAGGATGCTAAAATAATATTTTAGGATATGTGTGGTACTAAAAATATACTTTAAGACATTTAATGCCATTTTTCAAAAAAAAAAAGAGTTGAGTTTTAGCACTAAAACAGTACTGTATCAAAGAAAAGGAGCATAGTGTCACGGGGCCATTACTCTCTCCCCAGAAAACCGGTTCAATGGGGTGTGCAGCGCCTACGCTTATATAGCACTCGGCACACCCATGCCT
>JBAGKO010000010.1:31547532-31568964 GCA_037177275.1 Acacia concinna
AATTAATTTATTCTCTCATTATTCCGCAGGCTCATTACACACACATATAGGGGTTCTTTTCTATAGTCCAACACAAAAGTAATACAGGGTTTATTCAGTTTCCCTCGTGTCTCTATTCTCTTCAAGGGAAAGTGAATAAACTTTGTATTACTTGTGTGTTAGACTATACAAGAGAGCTCCTATATATATGTATAATGAGCCTACAAAATAATGAGAGAATAAATTAATTAATTACAAAGTTGATTCTACTATGATTTGTTTCTTGATTCTACTCTAATTTGTTTTCCTAATTATATTATTCTAATATGGATGTTTTACCATTTCAACTGCTAGTAACAAGAACGTTCAGTTTGCTAGAGGAAAGGAAAAAGGGTGGCATGATCAACATATATGCTCCAACTTAAGGGGGAATATTAGAATAATATAATTAGGAAAACAAATCAGAGTAGAATCAAGAAACAAATCATAGTAAAATCAACTTTGTAATTAATTAATTTATTCTCTTATTATTTCGTAGGCTCATTATACGTGTATATAGGGGCTCTCATGTATAGTCTAACACATGAGTAATAGAGAGTTTATTCACTTTTCCTTGAAGAGAATAGAGACACAAAAGGGAAACTGAATAAACCCTGTATTACGTACAAAAGAGCCCCTATATATATATATAGGTATAATGAGCCTATGGAATAATGAGAAAATAAATTAATTAATTAGAAAGCTGATTCTACTCTGATTTGTTTCCTAATTCTACTTTGATTTGTTTTCCTAATTATGTTATTCTAAGAGGGATGTTTTACCATTAGTAACAAGAACATTCAATTTGCTAGAGGAAAGGAAAAATAGTGGCATGATCAACATATATGCTCCAACTTAAGGGGAATGTTAGAATAATATAATCAAGAAAACAAATCAGAGTAGAATCAGGAAACAAGAACGTTAGAATCAGGGATGTTTTACCATTTAAACTGTTAATATCAAGAAGGTTCAGTTTAAACTGTTAATATCAAGAACGTTCAGTTTGCTAGAGGAAAGGAAAAATGGTGGCATGATTAACATATATGCTTCAACTTAAGGGGGAATGTTAGAATAATATAATTAGGAAAACAAATAAGAGTAGAATCAGGAAACAAATCATAGTAGAATCAGCTTTGTAATTAATTAATTTATTCTCATTATTTCGTAAGCTCATTATACGTGTATATAGGGGCACTCTTATATAGTTTAAGACACAAGTAATACAGAGTTTATTCACTTTCCCTTGAAGAGAATAGAGAAACAAGAGGGAAACTGAATAAACTCTATACTTTTGTGTTAGACTATACAAAAGAGCACCTATATATACAGGTATAATGAGCTTAATTAGAAAACTGATTCTACTATGATTTGTTTTCCTAATTATATTATTCTAATAGGGATATTCCTAATTATATTATTCTAATAGGGATGTTTTACCATTTCAACTGCTATTATACAGAGGAAGGGAAAAAAGGTAATGTTGCAGAACCATAATGGAAGGAAACAAGTAACCTGGAAACACCTGTAAATTCAAAGAAACTCCATATTCCCTTCAAAGAAGTAATATGCATGCTTATTGAAGATTTAAGCAGTCTCAGGATCGCACCCTCATACCACAATTTGCCCCCACCATTGCAATATAATATCGCAATTGGATTTAAAATAAGAAGCCCCTGTAAGAAGTGTCATAAAGCCTGACAGTATTATCTTAGAGTATTATGTATTTCCTCATTTTCTTTGTTGCCCCACCATTGCATTCATTGCTTCTCCTCATTGCATTTAATGAATTTGCTCAACATCCATACATGTCATCAGTAGTATTCCCCAGTCCCCACTATTCCTCTAAGATTCTGCAACTCTAATTTCTAACAATAACACTGCATATCTCCTAGCCATTTGAGAAAAATTTTGCAAAAAACTACTTGCACCAGTCAAGTAAAATCCTGTCCTGGGGAAAATACCTTCAATCCTTAAAAAGGACACACAAGCACGCACGATAAAATTCGCGTATCCGCAATCCTCATTTCCTGGGTTTAACTACCCATACCTTCAGCAACATATCACATTAGATATCCAAAAAAAATTGAATAACTGAATAGCGATGGAGGATACTCTAGTTGTGAATGAAGAAATTACTCAAATTACCAGTTCACTTGACAAGAAGAAAACTTTCAGGTGGCGTTTGGCATCTTTTTCGCCCATTCCTTTCTCTCCTAAAATTCTCAAGTGCTATAAATTTTATCCTAAGCTTCATTCCTCCTTAAGATAGATCAAAAACCCTGAGTATAACCAATTCTGTTCCTAGCAAAAAGTCTAATTTTTCCCATATAATAAATTAATCATTGTCGAACAGATCTCTAATTAAATTGAGCTTTCTACCTCAAAGACTACTCTAAATCAGCATTCTAAGAAATATTGGCATTACACAGCAAGCACATAAATTAAATGCAGCAACATTGCCCGTCAAACTTCTCTGACTGCAGAAAAATGAAGAAATAGATTAGCAGATTGGCAAAATTGTTGCCACATTGACTGAGACAATAGAATCTCTAAGCCATATTATACTAGCAGTTGAGATATGATTAATAGCTGCTACGCTTCGAGAGCAAATGTGTATATCTGAACATAACTTTTGTCACTGTAGCGTAAAATATGATCAACAGCAGGATTATATAGTTGAGGAAAGAGTTCAAATTGCAGAAAAATCAAATAGTAAGACATGGTATAATGTTTAAAGTAAACCTTAAAACTGACACCAGGGGGGAATCGGTGGCAAGATGCTAACCTGCCAATGTGTTAAGTTTCCTGGAACTGACTTTATTATTACTAGGTAGGGGTTTTCTTGTTAGTTAACCTCGCTCTGCTTGTAGGTGATTTTGACCTCTGTTGTGAACTATTAGCATCTTTTTGTCTACCATGCGTTTGCATTCTTCTTGAAACTTCTGTGGGGGCTCTTTTCATGGTTTTAAGTTGAATTTTTGCAAGTGAACTTTCCCTTCGAGAATTCCTCAAAGGTTTCTTCTTGACATCTGAGTTCACTTTCTGGACTATTCCAGCTCTATAATTGGAGGAGGTTTTATGACTTACCCTATGAGACTGCTCTTCATCATCATCCACATCATCAGTGTCACTAGCCTCTTCAGTTTTCGCATTGGAGGGCTCACATATATCCCCTTTGTGTTCTTCCCCACTGTTTGAGACAAACTCTGATTTTCCATCAACCTTTTTGCCTTTCGATTCTTGTTGGGTGTTTTTGCCTTGCACTTTAGCTTTATCGCTATCTTCCACAGTGGTATTTACTAGGTGAACATACTGACTTCTCAAAGTCATCAATGGATGTTGCTCAATCAGAAAACCCCTCTTGTAACCCTCTCTCAAAACCACAGTGTAGGTTCCAATCTTATGTGACAGATAAAATATACCCGGATGTTGAAGCAGTGCTCTCTTAAATCTTGATCTGAGACCCAGGTACTCCCCAAGAAGCAGCAAATTTTCTTTCTCTGTCTTCTTTGGAACTAAAATATGAAGAATTTCATGCAAAACAGAGACGACCCATTTATCAGATTCATCACTCTTAGGCAAAAGATGAGACACATTTTCATAAGGAGATATGTATGGCAACTTCTGCCATTCATCCAACCACTTCTTATACTTCTTATCCATCTCAAACCCAGTAGAGAACTGCAGAGGGAATGCTATCGTCTTTCTCTCTGCATTACTCATATCCCCATTCATAACCTTCTTCTCCATAACCGAAGTAGCTAGTTCATTGCTCCAACAAACCAGCTCCAAAGCCTCCTTATTCTCCGAACCAAATGCGTGATCTTTTCTACCTACAATCCGAAAATAGTCAGGAAATTCAGGGACTATACTCTGAATATAGTCCTGTGGAAGACCAAGATCCCATTTCAAGTGTTCAATGATTGTTAATGGGATTTTATGGATTTCTGATATCATCAACAGCTTCAAAAGCCTATCCGCAACCTGTTGCTTATAACTATCACTCTGATACATTAACTTCTCTTCAGCATCGAGGTTGAGAACTTCAGAAGTGAGCCGGATATGAGGATGAACCCCGATTCCACCGGGAAGAAATTCCTCAAAAAATGAAGGATGTTGTCGGATAAAATCGATGGGGCGATAAGGGATTTTGAGGCGATCCCTGTTATCAGCTATAACCGAGATGGGAATAGACTTCGAAGGCTCAACCTTGATGAAGTTCTTGAGATTGATCAATGGCAAGAGGTTCTTCTCCTTCTCGACGGCATGGTCCAGACCCCGATCTCGGACGAATTTGATGGAGCCGCCGCCATCCACAAAGTTTCTTAGCTGATTCAGGTGGTGACGATATTTGGATAAGGAGTGTTCTCTGTGAATAGACTTTTTCTGCGACGAGAGAAAGACGAACCACATTGCACGCAATAATGGTGACTTCCAGTTTCAGCTTACACCGCTTACTCTGTAACGGTGGAGGCTGCAGCCTGAAGAGGGTTTTGGCTTCAGGCCTAGGGTTTTACGATCATCGTTCAACTTTCCCCCCGGTTTAATTGGTCTTCACTTTTTTAGTTTCCTAAATATGAGTATAAGTTTGATTTGATTTTTTTAAAATTTTAAAGAAGTTGATTATAAAGAAAATTTTATTTAAATATTTTTTGAATTTTAAAATTTTAAATTAATAATTTTTTATAAAATTAAATTATAAATCGTATTACTCTCGGTAATCCCATTACTTTTATGGATAACAATTTAAATAGAATTCTCTTTAATTTTATTACTTTAAAATTTTAATTTTTTTAATTATTTTATCTTATATATAATATAATAATATTCTTTTATATGTTATAATTTAATAACTTATTCATGTTTTTTAAATGTTTTTTAAAAAAATGAACAAAGTCTTATACAGAGTATATAAAACCACAGAAGTTTGGTTTTATGTGTATAAATGTACAAGGTAATAGTGCAAAAATAAACTTTTAAAATTAAAGTGGCACAAAAAAAAAAAAACCTTTTAAGCAAAGTGCCTGCCAAAAACATTGTAAAATAGGTATGAAAAATAGGGAGGGCTTCCCTCCATAGCCTTCCCCTCTTTGGCCCCTCTTTAGCCTTTAATTTGGGGAGCTCCAAAATATTTTTTGTGTGGTTCTTTTATGACTATATTCTACATAAAATGAGTGACATTTTGATATATTATGGGTGAAAAATATATCTGTTTTCAATTTTTTATGATTTTTTAAAGTTAAAACTCTAAATTAAAAAATAATCCTATATTTTTTTACATGCAAATCATTAAAAAATTATAAAAAATTGAAAACAGATCCATTTTTCACCCATAATATATCAAAATGTCACTCATTTTATTTAGAATCTAGTCATAAAAAAACCACATAAAAAAATATTTTAGAATTCCCTTAAATTGAGGGCCAAAGAGAGAAAAGCCAAAAAAGGAAGCCCCTCCGAAAAATAGGGTTGAGGGGCAAAAGTCAAAGATCTGCCCCTCTCTCTCCCTCCCTTTCTGCTCAAGTTATAAGAAAGCTCATAAAAAACTTAAAGTGTTCAATATTCTACTCCTATAACTCCTTTATAAAAAAACTTTGTCTTCGAAAAAACTATCTCTACATCTAGTTAAGTCTTCTATTTATAAATACGTTTGTTTATTGCTACTATAAGCATCTCTTGTCAAAATTTCAACACAGTATGAGACATCTCCACATTCTAGTCACAAAAAATAAACTCCGCGGTGTCTTCAATTGCTTCCCTCAAATAATAGTTCCTCAACCTCGTTAACAAACCTTTTATTCTCTCACAGCTGGTTCAAAAACACGAAATTATCGTTAGTATCATCTAATATGAGATTATTTTGATCTTTTATAACAATAACATGAGCCATACCACACAAAATAGCACAAGTTAGAATATTTAGAAGGTTATGTCAATTTTGCTCTCATTTTAAATAGTCATAAGTACTTTTGCATTTTTGAAAAAAATATATATGATGTTTAATGTATTTTGAATAATTGTTTAAGAGTATTTTTTATACATGATAGATTTTTGCTAATGTGAGTGATCACAATAAAATTATGTTACTCAAAATGTTTTTAGATCATTGCTTTATTTTCTTGAGGCCTTTATAAAAGAAAAATATTATATTCTTTTAGCTATCCTCTTGTCAAAATTTAACATAGGGATAGTTATAGTTTTCACCAATCTACTGATCTAGTGTTTTTTTTTTCGTTAACTTATTTTAAATCATTTTGCGTTGTAGAAAATAAATATATAAAAAGAGTTGTATTTATTAATTAAAAATAAAATAAATAAGAAAAAAAGCCTATTATTGTTTGTACTCTTCCCTCTACTTTGAATTTACCCCCTGTTTGGATGGGGAGAAAAGTTGGGGGAGGAGAAAATAGAGAGGAGAGGAAATGGAGGGGGGAGAAAAGTGAGGGGAGAATATAATATCTCCTTATGTTTGGATAGAGGGAAGAAAAGAGGGGGAAGAGAAAATGTACGATATTTACAATGACAATAATACCCTTCTCTAGATTTTAGTTCATTTTTTCAAACAATGCCATAAAAAATAAATTCAAATAAAAATAAACACCATCAAATTAAATATTAAAAAACTAAAGTTAAAACAAAAATAGACATGTCACAATGTTAATAATATATTAATATACTTATTTATTAAAATTAAAATTTCTTTTAAAAAACAAAAACTTTTTAATTTCATTTATTATTACTATAAAACATTTTATTACTTTAAAAAATTATGTGATATAAGTTATGATGAATACAAATTAAAATATCAATCAACATAAATATAAAATTGTATTAAGAAGAAAATTATACACACAGATACAAACATATCAATTGCATAGGCTAAAAATAGAGGAGAAAAGATCTTCCTTTACAACAAATATCAATTACAATTATTGGAAACTAATCGTAATACAACTAGATCAAAGATATCGAACAAGATTCAATCTGTGTGCACATAGTCATTCCACATATATGCTGCTATATTATCTCAAGCAAAAGTTCACGATCAACCTGAGCAATTAGACTCTCATTAGGATCTACACCCATTAAAAAGTTATGTAATATGCAACAAGCTATCACAATGTCAGGCATACTTTGTAATGAATATTAGGCTTCTGTTCCACTAGCTATTATTGGAAATCTTTTTTTAAGAATGCCAAATGTTTTTTCGATCACATTTCGCAATGAGGCATGTCGATGATTGAATATTTCTTTTGCATTATGTGGTGATCTTGTCGAATATTCTTTTAAGTGATAACGAACTCCTCTGTAAGGTGTCAATATAGCATGCTTGAAGGGGAAGCCCGCATCTCTAAGATAGAACTTTCCTAAACAATATATATTAATGGAGTAAAAAAATGATGAGAAATACAAATTCAAAACCCAAAAACAAATTCAAAACTAAAAGTAAACACATTATACACTTACCTTTGGGAACTATAAAATTATCTTCTCTTGCGAGTACATTTATCAAAATTCTAGAATCTGAGGCCGTTCCTTCCCAACCAGCCAAGACATAGGTGAACTTCATATCAAAAGAACATGCAGCAAACACATTTTGGGTCGAGTAATCCTTCCATCCTCGAAATCGAGCAACTTCATTTTTTGGCACTTTTGCCCTAACATGAGCTCCATCTATTGCTCCAACACAATCCTATAAATTACAATATAAAATTCATTATAATTAGATTTATTGAGAAAACTTTGACATTATCATATGATTTGATATTCTTACCTTAAAATATAGGTAGAATCTATTACTGTTGTGGATTTGAGAAGGAATTCCTGACCCAGAAGGTTGCACAAGAAACTTAGCATCAAGTGAAACAATGGCTCGTAGTACATTATGAAAATGATAGCTAATAGTCTCCCCTGATCGCTGAAAATAGAAGGCCATGAATCTATTTTTACAATTATGTGCTAATATATGGAGGAATTTTGCCACTTGCTCCTCAACTGTAGCATGACAAGAATCTTTAACTCTTCTGGTGTTTCGAAGTTTCTCACATAATAATTGAAATGCTTCAGGGCCCATGCAAATAATATCACGACATTTATTTGTCTCTTGTAACAACTTCATCAATTGTCTTCTCATGTCATATCTTTTAATATCTCTACCTCCTATAGGCTTATTAGCTAATATTGACATTTGTCCCATCAAGTAAAGTGTATGCACAATGAAACCTTCAAGTTGAACAATACACATACACTTACGTCTTTCCCAGCAGTTAAGTCCTTCATTTGTCACTCTTATCAACTCTCTAACTTCATACTCGAAATCATCCTTCATATGGCTGCTCATCCTATATATTTTGCTAGCTTATCCTAATAAGGCATATTTGAAACTTACTTTCACAAAGCAATCATAGACCAAAATCCTATATATATGAAAAAAGACATTAACAGCCACAACCATAAGATCATTATTTTATTATTAGAGAGTTAAACCCAACAATGGAAATTGCAAATGTCAAATTAGACGCAATGTGATGCAAAATTTCTCAATAGAAGTATGAATCACATTCCACATCAATATTTTGTAGTAACCAGCTCAAGATCAATACATAGCATGTAGCAAGAAGTAAGTGAATTTACCAAAGCAAGCATTACAGTATCAATGTAGAAGTGTACAATTCAATACGACCATAGGATCATTATTTTATAATAAACCCTAATTAAACACGCAATCGTAGTAGCCATAATACCTCTTTGATTGATATATACATATGCTAAGTGAATGCACAGAGAACACAGAATTTTAATGACCAATGGTGCAGTGCAATCCCCCCCCACACACACACACACAAAAACAAAAACATCCTTAACTAGGGCCTAAGGCTAATAATAATACCGGAGAAATATATATAGCAAACCATACCTGACTTGGAGACAACAACAATAACTTCAAGTTTGCACCAGCTGACCTATAAGTGCAGTGCAATGATCAAATGTTGTTGCTCTCATGACACTTCATTCTTCCACTAATGATTGGGATGTCGATGACTTCTACAATAATCCGAATCTCATGAATCTAATGACAGGAAGATAGAAATGTGGAGGCAAAAATTTTAATCTTGCCTTCAGTACTTTGGTGGGAGACTATACAGAAAATTCTAAGACATTATTAAAGCTCAAGATAATCTATAAATTAAGCTCTGGTACTGATCATGTAGGTTTCATTTCACTTGGTGCACAATGATACAAAGGATTATGTTCAGAATTGGATTTTCTCAATTGCTCAATTATTCAGGAGAGCAAAAAAATAGAAAACAAAATGGAAACCAATTTAATCATTCATATTTTCATAATTAAAATATGAAGGCTTAAATTTTAATGGGAAATTTCCAAACTCAAGGCAGACAAGATAAGAATAAAGATGTCTTACTATTTTTTTAGATATTTGAGTTGCCAAACTCTTTCCTCCAACAACAGCAGCAACAGTGCAAATTGCTTGTCCACTGAAAATAGAAAAATCAGAAATTACGGTTCTCTCCCAAGTAGTTGCTAGATTTTAGGCACGTGAAACATCTCGCAGCCCTTTCTATGGTTCCATCCAAGAACATTGCCCATACTCAAATGTGTATGCAGAATTTTGGGAAAGAAACCACTAAACCAAACTACCAACATGGACCCAAACAATTCATGATATATATATATGAGAATGACTCTGATCGTAAGATAGTACAGTTAAAACTTACATAATGCCACCATGACTAACACCAAATGGATTCTTATCAGTAGCCAAACCAATGGTAGCTAGCTAAAACATAATCAAATCATTTTCATGGCTACAACAATTTCATATTCAAAAGTCCTAAAGTTGAATAGACTCAAGTTCCAATAAAAAGCAAGAAACACTGAATAAAGTAATAAGCAAATTCGAACCAAGAAAGAAAAAGTTCACAATCCATGAAAGAATAGATAATATAAAAATACAATCAATTTTGAGACCCAATGCCCAAACCAAGTTGCCCTGCATATATGGCGGATATATCATTAGGAGTTAAAATTCCAAATGCTTGCAAACCCTCTTCGAAGTAATGCATAGGCCAATCTTTTTACACAAACATAACTAGATAGACAGTTGCTATCATCCAAAACTATCAATTAACATCTATGTTATCAAATCCTAAATACAGAATAAGATTTGAGGAATAGAAATGTGAAATCCTAAGCCCTAAACTAAGGAAGGGAGAGAGAAAGTAAAAAGAGTGTAGAAGTACCTATTCATCCCAATTGGCAAAGAGTAATTCGATAAAAAAAATCCTATACTGTGATTGAAGCAGAAAAGATAAGGCAAGTGAGAAATCATGAATCACGCCAAAATTCTTACACTAGAATCGTGAATCTCACCGTAGGACGTCGTCTGCCGCCGACGATGAATTTGCGCCGTTTATCTTCGAAGAAGGAGGCTTGGCAATTACTTCGTGGAGAAGAGGAAGATGCAAAAGCAAAGGTCTGAAGGAAGCCTCACAATTGAGATTGGGGTGAGGGCTAGGTAGTTGAGGAAAAATCAATTTTCTCCTATAATCTCTCTAACCTTGGGGAGAAAATTTTGGGAGATAAAACTATGGGACCCACACAATTTTTTTCTCCCCACTTTTTACCTCTACCTATTTTCTCCTCCAATCCAAACAGGATAAAATCCATTTTCTCTCTTATTTTCTCCTACATTTTTCTCCTCCCCCTTATTTTCTCCCTTACCAAACACGTTGTTAAAGATGGGAGAGAGTAATAACTAGAAGTGGGATTAGTTTAGGGCCCCACAAATACCCCTATCTGCTCGACTATTGCATGTGTTGCAGAATACTTCACTTATGTCTCAACCACTCCTGGCGTACAGTACTCATTTACAGCACCAAATCCAAGATAATTGTATGATCCCAAATTGAGGCATCCCCTTGTTATGCTTTTTCCTCTACATGCCATACCAACTTCAGACAATTAAATACTTCATTATTCATATATAATTCTTCATTCAAACAAATCAATTAAGCCGTTAATTAATCCAAATAAATAAGTCCATCCCCAGGGGAAACACCACAGTTAACTATATATAGCTAGCCTGTAACTCAACAGATCAGTAGCTGCGTAGTCTTTTGACTTCAACACAATATCGAACCATGCATCGGGAGCATCTGATATTGATCTTTCAAAGCAGTCTTGTCAGGGACAAAAGAGAGGGACCAAAAAAACAAGAAAGAAACCATCAACTGCTTTAACATGTTAAATTAACATAAATCATCCCAAATACGAAGTATTATTTATGTTTGCTTTGCATATATATATACAAGAATCAAACGTATTCCAATCCAAATACACTAGTTATGTATCTGAATGTGAAAATAGAATCGGGGAAGATAGAAATCTTTAAACCCTTGACATATGGGTGCGTAATCATCCTGCTTGCAAGAAATAATTAAAACCTATACGTACGTGTGAATATAGAAAATTAAAAAAGAAGCAACTCAACTAGCAAAAAGCATCGTGAGAGAGGGAAAACATTTAAAAAACCTCGAGTTTGTGATTAGAGGAGCAGGTGATGATGAAGTGTAGAAGGAGTCAAGAATATTGGTGAAGAGAAGACGGATGTGAGCGAAGGCAAAGAGCAAAACATAAGTAAAGTAGGTTGTGAATAATTTAGTACGGTGAAGGCTCCATTTAGATGTAGTTTATTTTAAGTGATTTATTTTTTTTATAGGCTTATTAGAAGTAACTTCAAAAAAATAAGTGACTTATCAGAAGTTGTTATGTTTTGATGTGACTTTGCAGAAGTAACTTTTTTCTTTTCATGAAACATATTTGGATTATAAGTAGGAAAGTGACTTATGATAAAAATTTTAAAATAATTTTTTGTTTAAAAATAAGTAAGAGATGTGTAACATCCCAAATTTTTATTCATCAAATTCCTTAAGTATATGACAAGATAAGGGGAATAAAAGAATTTCTGGAATGAGACTAGCAGCAATCTTATTGTATACTAGTTTATCCTAGGCAAATGGTGTCCAAAAATCATGAAACTTTTCAATCTAAAACTAAACATGTCAAGCTTTAATTTGGCATGTCATTTGCATGATTTAGATGTATATGTTAAAAGATTTAAATTTTTGAAATTTTTCCAGTGAAATTTGCCAGTTGCTGGAGCAATGTTAAAAAATGAAATTATTGGGAATCTTCTTATTCTAATTGAACCAATAAAGTATTTTTCCCCCCCTTAAAAATAGACTTAAAAGGGACACTTGAGCTTTGGAATCACCTCAATTGAATATTTGTACAATTATATATGCATTTTCAAAGTTGGGTGAAAATTCTGTCCAAAAATTCAAATTTCAAAAATATAATGGTTTGATTGTAATTTGTGGCCCAACTAAAGATAAATGTGGAAATAATATATAAGAAAAATTGGGTAGTGCCCATGAATTATTTGGAGACTAATGACAATTAGTTTAAAATTTTTTGAGACAGTCGACATACCGACTCTATAAAAAATTCAATCAAATAGTTATTTTGTCCCTTCTTTCTCTTCCTTAAATCCACCAAAAGCTCCAAATTTGAGCTTTAGATTTTGATGCTACTTTTTCAGCTCTAACATCAAATAATTTTTATCATCAAAACACCTAACTTTAAATAAGTTACCTAACTAATTGATTGGATATTAAATAAGTTAAAAAAGTTGTCATCCAAACACAATAGAAGTAGGGAATAACAATCATACTCTTAAATGTGTAAAACTAGAAGTTGACCACTAATTAAATTAAGGGAGAATTTCATATAGAGACCACAGTTGGAAATTAATATAAAATAAGTCTCAAACCATTCTGAATTTTCAATTCAGTCCCAAGGGTCTGAAATTAAATTAAATTTTTATGCCAAAAGACCTTCCTACCCTCAACTAAAATGACAAAGAAATCAGTATAATACGCAACATATAGATGGGTGGAAGGAAATCATTGACAACTACACATACACATACAAAACGCTCTCCTTACATAGCACACGGAGAACAATGAGGTGAAGATGAGAGCTTCAATTTCAGTGTGAAAGCTCAAATGGATACAGGATAAACGCATGATGGAGTTAATGCAATCCAAGTAATGGTGTACTTTGAGATGTTGTGAGCCTATCTTCTATCCATTGTAAGTGATGGGTTTAGTTGTCATTGTGTATCTTCTTTCCATTCCAATCTGAGTTGTCCGGTCAATTAGCAGAGGGTGATTGTTGAAGTTGGATTGTCGTTGTAGTTGATTCATGCAAGTAGTCAAGTAAGTGTTGGGGCTGGATATTTTTTTGTGAAACCAAAACTTAATTTTTTTTTAGAAAACACTTGTACTTGTTTATTACGGGCTAAACACTTGAAAAATGGACATCTTGAAGATGTTTTATTTGTCAAACGAAAACTTAATATTGTTCATATAACACTTTCACTTGTGTATGATGAGGTAAACACTTGAAAACAGACATCCTGAAGAAGCTATATTTGTTTGTAAAACCAAAATTTAATCTTGTTTAGATAACGGTTGGAATTGTTCATAATGAGGTAAATACTTGTAAATCAAACATCTTGATGTTGTTATGTTTGTTTGTCAAACGAAAACTTAATCTTGTTCAGATAGCACTTGCACTTGTTTATGATGAGTTAAACACTTGACAATCGGAATGCTGAAGTTGTTATGGTTGTTTGTCAAACCAAAACTTATTCTTATTCAGATAACACTTTCACTTGTACATGATGAGTTAAATACTTGCACATCGGACATCCAGAAGTTATAGTTGTTTGTCAAAGCAAAACTTAATCTTGTTCAGATAGTACTTGCACTCGTATATGATGAGTTAAATACTTGACAATTGGTCATGTTAAAGTTGTTATGGTTGTTTGTTAAACCAAAACTTCT
Source organism: Acacia concinna (assembly GCA_037177275.1). Taxonomy (NCBI): domain Eukaryota; kingdom Viridiplantae; phylum Streptophyta; class Magnoliopsida; order Fabales; family Fabaceae; genus Acacia; species Acacia concinna. The sequence goes on from JBAGKO010000010.1 coordinate 31,561,482, forward strand.
TCTTGTTCAGATAGCACTTTCACTTGCGTATAATGTGGTAAACATTTGGAAATTGGACATCCTGAAGTTGTTATGTTTTTCTGTCAAACCAAAAGTTAATCTTGTTTAGATAACCGTTGCACTTGTTTATGATGTTTAAACACTTGAAAATTATAGATGTTGAATTGGTATTTTATCTGTGATAAAATTCAATTATTAAGTTAATGATGTTTACATATTTTTTATGTGCATTGGGATATATGGCAAGCAGTTTAAGAAAGCAACTACTTTGCATCTTCTATGTTGGAGGGCATTATGTCAAGACCCTGGATGGAAAAGAAGTATATGACCGTGGTATTGTTAGTGGGAAGATGATAACAAAAGGGATGGGATATGAAGAAATCAATAAATTGATATTGACAGATGTGTGGCGTGGTAATGATGTATTCAACATGAAGTATACTGTTACTTTTATAGAGGATACACCAGTGGATGATGTGGATGATGTCAGGGTTGACCAACTGATTGAGTACAACAATACTAGTGGTCATGTAACATTTACAAAAATGGGAGAGGTTTCAATGAAGCAGCACAGTTAGAGAGTACACAAGAGTAAGATGTTAATTATCTTTAATAACCTAGGATTACATGTTATGTTCAGAACAATACTAGTGGTCATGTGTATGTAACTGATTGAATTGGGAATTTTCATGCAGGATAGATGATTTTGTGGGAACTTCTTCTAGAAGATCCATAACCCCTCCTATATGGGATTTTGAGACAGGAAACTTGCCTTCACCCATAGAAAGCATTTCAACACCAATAGGGCCATAAAAGTCATGAAAGAGACTTAAACTCAGCAAGTCTAGCCATTGAAAGTTTTCTGGCACCCATACCACTCATGAATTCAGCAAAGTGGAAGGAAATATTCGTCGGTAGGGGCCATAAATTTTGCGATGATGTGGAATTTAAACAAGCATTGTACAAATATAGCCTTGCACACAAGTTTAGTTATCGTTTTGTGAAGAATGGGAAGGATAAAATTATTGTGAGTGTGCGGTGGATGGTTGTCCATGGAATATAACTGCTTATCGCATGGATAAAAGGAATTCATTCCTAATAGTCAGAAGATTTGAGAGTGAACACATTAATTATGCCCAAGATAACTTAGTTGTCTCCCACAAGAAGATGTATACACTCACATCAGCAGTTGTAGTAAATGAGTTGAGATTTACCATAGACAAGCCTGTGAATGAAATCAAACGAGACATGGAGAGAGTATGGTGTCAGCCTTAACTACCAACAAGCATATAGGGCGAAAGAGAAAGTTCTGGCACACATTCATGGTCATCCAGAGGAGTCATATATGCTTATCCCTTGGATTTGTGACAGGTTAAAGGAAACTTATGAGCATATTGTGTCAAATTGGGTTGGATCAATAAGCAAAAGATTTGAAGCACTATTTATTGCCTATAGTTGCTGTGTCAAAGGATTTCTGGAAGGGGCTTGACCTATAATCTATGTGGATGGATGTCATTTGACTAGGCCATATAAAGGTACTTTATTGGGAGCTTAGGCATATGATGCAGACAATAAGTTATTTCCTCATATTGCATATGCCATTATGGGTGGGGAGACATTTGTTGAGGGCTTGGTTCTTGCAAATATCAAGGACATAACATGATCTTTAGAGTTGATCATAATTTCTAACAGACATAATGCAATAATAGGTGTAGTCCAAGCAATATTTGGTTCAGATTGACATGCTTATTGCTATCGACATTTGAAGGAGAATTATAGCGCTGAGTTCCTTCCACTTACTAGGGGAAGAGATAGATAAGGGAACGAACTAAAGAAGCTGCATTGAAATACCTTGATGCAATTGCTTATGCAAGAAGGGGCGGTGAATTTAATACAGCCATGGTGAATTTGGAGTTATTTAACAGTGAGTTGGTTCAATGGTTTAAAACCAAAGGTGATATAGATCGTTGGTCACAAAGTAAGGTTCCTTACAAGCGATGGGACAATATAACGACAAATATTGATGAGTCTTTCAATGCTTGGCTTGTGAAAGAAAGGAAGCATAACATTGCTGTTTTGATTCATGAGCATAGGGATAAATTAGCTTGAAAGATGTACAAGAGCAAATTGGCTATGAGCACTTGGACAAATGGTGTGGGACCAAATATAAAGGCTAAATTGATGATGAATGTGGCAAAATGTGAAAAAATTCATGTCAAAGATTATGGAATGAACACATTCGGGTAAGAACCGAATAAAGAGATATTCATCTGAATTTGACTTTGTGTGATTGCACTTGCAAAGAGTGGGAGATGTCTGCTTTGCCTTGCCCATATGTGTGTGTTGCAATCAAGGCGATACATAAAAACATTTATGCTTGTGTTGAGGATTGCTTTTTAGTCTTAACGGAGGAAAACATTTATAGAATGCCGATGATTCTAGTTGAGACACATGACATTCCAAAACCAGACACGCTCACATATGATGACTACTCATCAGCTATCTTGTTATGTCCACCAATTATCTCTCGTCCGCCGGAAAGGCCACGAGTCCACAAGATTAAATCTTAATTTCAAGACAAAGTGGTCTACCATTGCTCAAGGTGTGGTGAGGCTGGTCATACTAGGAAGACTTGCCAGAACCCCAATCCTTGCTGATATATTTGGTTTAGATCATACAACTTTTTGCTGGTTCTGATATAAGCTTTGTAGTGTGTATAGTTATATAAAGCAAAAGCTCATGTCAATATTTTTTAGATGCTTGGCATCCATAGCTTCTTTTGTAAATATGTACATCCCAACTTAATATTTTTTTATGCTTGGGATAGAAGCTTGTTGTCAAAATGGTATGATGTTTTGATGACCTTTTGTATAGTACATTTCAATTTTATGATGGTAATTGGTGTACTCGTATGTCAAGTATCATCATGAAATTGCTTGCAAATGTAATGTATTGTAAATAGAGAAACACTTTAAGGTTGTTAGAATTTTGTTATATGGTATAATATCATGTGAACTTGTTCTTATGCCTCATTCATTGTCATGAGAAATTGCTTATGTTGACCAATGTCTTTCAAATGTTCATATGCCTGATTCATTTGTTCATATTCGTGATTCACTTATTCATGGGCAACAAGAAATTCTTTATAAAGTTCAAGATACGACACCCATCGTTAAAATTGAGTACTTGTTGATGACCGTGTTTGACTTGTTTATATACCTTATTCACTTGTTCATAGTCCACATGTATATGTTGGTAAAAAAAAAGTAAAATTGTAAGAATTTACAACTTGTTCATGACCATGTTTGACTTGTTCATATACCTAATACTCTTGTTCATGGACCGCATGTCCTTGTTGATAAACACAAGTAAAATTGACACCAATTATAAGAATTTACAACTTGTCCAATAACTTCTTTTACTTGTTAATATACATGATTTACTTGTTCATTTCCCTTATCTACTTGTTCATGGCATGTTTAGGACTTGGGAAAAAGTTTGTAAAATTGACACCCATGTAAGAATTTATAACTTATTGACCACCTACTTTTACTTGTTCATATGCATGATTTACTTGTTCATATCCCTATTTACTTGTTCATGGCCTGCTTAGGACTTGGAAAAAAGCTTGTAAAATTGACAACTTGTTCACGATCTTTTTTGACTTGTCCATATCACTTATTTACTTGTTCATATCCCTCATTTACTTGTTCATGGCCTATATGGACTTGTTAAAAAGCTTGTAAAATTGATGCCCATCGTAAGAATTAACAACTTGTTTTTACCTGTCTATATCACTTATTTAGTTGTTCAAATCCTTCATTTACTTGTTCCTAGCCTCACATGGACTTGTTAAAAAGCTTGTAAAATTGATGCCAATCGTAAGAACTAACAGCTTGTTCACAACCTTATTTTACTTGTTTAAATCACTTATTTACTTGTTCCTATGCCTGATTAACTTGTTCATGAACACTAATGAATTGTTTATAAACCACAATAGAGAAGACCAATGGTCATAAATTTATCACTTAAACACCACCTTGAATTACCAATTCTAAACATGTTAACAATTATCATATGTACAACACAAAACCTCTAAGTCAAAGTTTGACATTTAAGTTACATTGCACCAAAGTATTGTCATTGTCATAAATAAGGAACTATCACTATGTCTTCCTTTGTCCTTTAGCCTACTCAAGCATTTTTGTTATAGTACTCCATGCTTCATTTTTCTCATGAATAGCCAGCCACCATAGCAAGTCCTTCCTAAAGTCATCTATAAGTTCCTACAATTCCACAAGTGTTTAGTTGGTCAATGGAAGGATAACAATGCATAGTGTAATCACTCAACCATCACCCACTTACATCTGTATAGTTTGGAATTTCCTGGTAAGGTCAATTTATCATATTGTTAATGATATGGACTCCACAATCTGTTAGATATATGATTAGTTTTGATAATGTCAAATATAGATGCATCATGTTAAGAGCAAAAAGTTTACATCATGTATTTATTGTCTTATATTGACTAACTAGTATGTTAAATGTGAAATATCATGTAGACTAGTCAAGAAGATAATATCAAGTTAAGGTTTGGAAGATAATCAAGAAAAGAATGAAGAGATTAAAGATAATGAAAAGTCTTGAAATGAAGAAAGTTTTTGTTGGGCTAAATTGAAGTTTCAAGCTATTATATATGGTATTAGAGGCATCTATGATTAAATGGTGGTTGGAACGGCTCAAATTGATGTTAAAATGACCTTATGGGTAGGTAAACCTCGAGGTTAGGGTAAAACGTCGAGGAAAGTGTAAAATTAGAGCAAAACCTCGAGGTTAGAGGAAAACCTCAAGGTTACGGGGAGTTTTCAAATGTTCTGTTTTTTGTTAGCAAAACAGGGGTTTAGTATTTTGACGATATCTCTTCAACCAGACATTTGATTGAGCTTATTCTTATTTCATATGAAACTAGACTTAAAATGAAATACATAAACATCAAGAAAATGATGAAAAAAAAGTTCATATGGGAGAGATATGATTCTCCAAATTTGGCACTTAATTTGCTTTAGATAATCCAGATAAGGTTCGATGTTTATGTCATATCTCTCTAACCACAACTCCAATTAAGATGCTTCTTTTTGGGTATGAAACTAGACTCAAATATCTTTCCAATGAATCTAAGATCATCAAAAATGAATATGATATGACGACGCTGTATATTTTCAAAAATGATGCTCTGGCTTGACACATGTTCCATAATAGTCTATATTCTTCATATCATATCTTCCCGAATATAATGCATTTGAAGATGATTATTTTTGCTTTGGAAAGAGGACTCAAAGAGATTTATAGATATCTATAATTTTCTATATTTGGAGCTAGAATGATAAGATGAACCAAGATATAAAACTAACATGTTTGCTATAATCCTCATTGGAAAGTAAGGTTTCGGTGAAACCTCGCCGTTAATGCAAGGTTTTCTCAAAACCTTACATGTTGGCAAGGTTGAGCCACAACCTCAAGGATAGATGACAACCTCAAGATTACAGGCCTCTTGCCACAACGGCAAGGTTTGTGTCAAACCTTGCCGTGAATGCAAGGTTGGGCCAAAACCTTGTTGTTAGCAAGTTGTGGCCCCAACCTTGAGGGTCGATGGTAACCTCAAGGTTATTAGACTTTTGCCACAACTACAAGGTTTGTGGAAAATCTTGCTAAGGCAGTAAGGCTAGACTAAAACCTTACTATTGGCTAGATGTGATCCCAACCTCGAGGGTAAGATGCAACCTTGAGGTTACGGGCCCTTCCAGCAACAATAAGGTTTGTCCAGAACCTTGCTGTTGAAGCAAGGTTGAGGCAAAACCTTGCAGTCTTGAGAAATTGAAAGGAGCCTCGAGGGTGGTCACTAGCCTCGAGGCTGGGACTAACCTTGGCAATCCATCAAGGTTTCTCAAAAACATTTCTTTGTATTTCAAAACCTTGTTGGCCTCGCGCAAGGTTAGCAAACCTCAAGGTTCGTCAGAAACCTCAAGGTTTCACATAACTTTGCTGGTTCAGCAAGTTTTTGACAAAACCTTGCAGTTATAATTGAAACCTTGCTAGCCACATGAAAGTTGAGCAAACCTCAAGGTTTGACAGAAATCTCAAGGTTTGACAAACCTTGCTAACACAGCAAGTTTTCTTTAAAACCTCTCTGTTATAATTCATACCTTGCTGTTGGGACAAGTTTTGCAAAGTTGAGACAAACCTCAAGGTTTGCTCCAAACCTCAACGTTTCAATAAGACCAAAACTTACGATACTCTAAGTATTTCAATGAAAGCTTGATACCTCAAGGGAACTTCAAAACCTTAAGATTGCACATTATTTTTCAAATGTTTTTCAAATGAAAACCTTGAGTGAATATAATAACCTCAAGGTTTCACATTGCTTTTTAAAGTGATTGTTAGATTAAAACCTTGAGTAAACTTACAAACCTTAAGGTTACATATTTTTGTAAAAACTCGAGCATTAATTTTAGAATTTACTTTGTTATTTAGAAACCTCAAGTATATTTATGAAGTGTGATACTCCCAAGTTACCTCAAGGTTATCCTAAAACCTTAAGGTTTGTGTGTAATCTTGAAATCCAGAAAATAGAGCATCGTAACAATAATTTCTTATTCAATTATATACTCATGATTATTGATACCCACTTATTCTAATTACTCCTACAAGTTATCATATGTGTTTAAGAACATATTAGAAGCTTCAAATATGGAATCAAACACAAGATTGCAAAAAGCATAATTATGGTAGATCTCCAACGGCTATATTTCAATGGATAGAAAAATTTTGAATGAGCTAACGGACACTTCATTATCTTTAACGGTCATCAAATATATACTAACTATAAAAGGAGAAACATTCAAAATGAGCAAGGTGACGATAGACGGGAGCTTACATGAGAAAAGTATCCAAATGCCAACTCTCTGATTCTAATATCTCATACTATATGTTTCTCAATGATAATGTAATATAACAATAAAGAGAGTCTTATGCTTGAACCTCAGTGATTATTTATTTATTCTTTAGAGAGAATATTCATTGTAAATCTTCATCATCAAGTTGTATCCTTACTGGTTGTAAGGTGGAGTGATTATGAGAGAATTGCAAAGGCATTACAAGTGCCCAGTGTAAACTTATTATATGTAAAGGTTCTCAAGTACCTGAGAAATTTGAGGGAGTATAACGGCTTCTCTTGTGCCCGATTCAAACAAGAAGATAGTGGATTGAAAATCTCAAGTGGAGCTTGAGAACTGAACGTAGGTAATTATAGATTGGACTGAACCATGATAATTCATTGTTTGCAATCTCTTTTCCTTTAACTCTTATATTTCCAGTATATTTAACTTAATTAATTATGTTTGAATCTATGGAACATTACTTTTATACTTATCATTTTTATTAGTCTATGAAAAGATTTCAAAAAGTCTATAAGATCTTTTCGACA
>JBAGKO010000010.1:31569064-31579209 GCA_037177275.1 Acacia concinna
TTCTTGCGGCACACATTGCACATACTTTATATATATATATATATATATAATTAATACTCCTTTCCCAAAATCAACTCACAACACACACTCTAATATATATATTTATCTTTATTACTTCGTGCTTCACGTATTCACACCATTTGATATAGATATATATATATATATATTTAAACAATAAACATAATAACAATATATCATTATTTGTATATTTTCATTTCGCTGATTATTTACTATTCTCAATCATATTTTAAGTAAAACTTTTTATCCAATAATTACAAGATAATTCTATTTATCATAATAATAATAATAATATTATTTATTTTTATTATTTATATATATTAATTGTAATTAAATCCTAATATAAAAATTAGGATGTTACAGTTTGAGCCCGCTTGGGAACGGAAAATTGTAACTGGCCAGCTCTCCCACCCATCGAGGTGCTTACCAATGGGCGTTTTAGATTAGTCTGGGGCCGTTGTGTGCCTGAAAAATGGCCTACCCTGGGATACCAAAGCTAACGCGAAAAAAAAAACTCTCATTCTCAAAAATCAAATATAAAGGAACAAAATAAACAACCAGCCATAAAAGCCCATTAACAAAAGCATTGACCACAAGTGCTTGAGAGTTTGGGGTAGTGTTTTTAGGGGGAAAAAATAGGGACAATTCCAGAAAAATACCTCCCCAAATTTCAAAACCCCAAAAGGGATGTTAACATTTCAAAAAGACACTAAGGTACTATAGACCAAATTGCGTTTTTCAAATTCGTTGGCATGAACAGTAGTGATTTTCGCAAAATGAGTAATGATTTTCGTAAGAAGAGTAATGGATTTAGCTAGTCCGTGTTAGTCACTCTCTCCCCCCCTCAAAATTCGTTGACGTGATCCGTAGTTGATTTTCACCATTTGAGTAATGGTTTTTGCAAGAAAAGTAATATTTTTCGTTATTTCGTATTGATCACTTTCTCTCTCCCCTCCTCTGACGACACTGTTCATCTGACAGAGAAGAAAGGGGAATCTACTCGTGTCGTGAATAATGTCGGATTTTCACTAGAAGAGTAACGGTTTTCGCTACTTCATGCTGACTATTGCTCATGTTGGTAAAATTTCAAAATCCCAATTTAGTCCATGGTACCTTAGCGTCATTTTGAAATGTTAACATCCCTTTTAAGATTTTTGAATTTGAGGAGGTATTTTTCTAGAATTCTCACAAAAAAAAAGGGTAAAAGAACAAATATACCCATTATCTTTTATAAAAAGAGCAGCTAACACCATAATCAATTTATGAGTTCAAAAATATGTATAATTATTATAAAAGGGTTTTAAAATGCTACTGGCGTTAGATTTGATAAACGAACGTTTGGTTAAGTTGTGGGCCCCACTTTCTTTTCTACTGTTCTCCATCCAATTCTTTGGACCATATGATGTGGCAAATCTTTCTCATTATGCCCAAGCATCTTCTCTTTCTGGTTTCATGCTACTCTTCTACCTCTCACGCTTCCACATGTGAAATTAAGCACAACCCAGGACATTGGTGGCGACGCCGGCGGCCAACCATCTCCTTCAAGAAATGATCTTTGAAAGATTGTTGGAACTAAGAAGACTGATGCCCATAGGAACTAAGAAGACTATTCCAGTGCTTTGTTTACGAAGATTTCAATCGCTCCCATCTTCTCCAATAATGAAATCTCTTATTTCAGTTTACATAATTGCCAACCCAATATTTGCTCAAAATCCAATCTCTTGAATTCTTGAAGCTCAATGGAACTCTGCATAAGTTGGTAAACAACCCAACATTTCCACAACTCCAGGTTCAAGACATGATTTTTTTGTTAATTTTAAATTTTAATTTCGTTGTTGCTTGATTTGTACGATGATGATGATGATGATGATGATGGTTTCTTGAGACAAAACTACTATAGGGTTTCAGGTTTTTTTCTGATCATTTTCTACTTCTTAACATTTTAAATCTTCAACTACTTGTGATTTATGATTTTTGAGTTTGATTCATGTACTTAGTGGGGGGAGGAGGACACAAAGGAAGGTGGTGGTGGTGGAGGAGTGGAAGAAATTTTGTAATTGTAATATATTTTTTGTCTAGCTAATATATTATCTTGACTTATCTGCACCCACATAAGCATTTTCAGTCAAAGTATTCCCCCTAAACGGTCAAGTTTCCCAAATAAATGGTGATGATATTTTAGCACTCTTTTAGAATCTTTGTAGGCATTTTAAACCAAAAATTTGTTTATGGTGCTGATTGTTTTTTTTTTTTGGAAAAGATCACGGGCAATTTTGTTCTTTTACCTAAAAAATAAAACAAATAAATCTATATAAACGAGCGGGTAAGGATAGCCTGATGTTCAATCTATAGCATGCCTGTTTAGTACTTAAACAGGAGGGTTTTGACCCACCCATTTAATAATTAATGTGGGCTCTAATTATGTGAAGTTGTACTGGCTAGTTAGCGGCTTGCTCAGCCCTACTACCTACTCACATCACAAAAATATATAAATTTATCTCTTTAAACTTTAATAATAGTGTAATAAATAAATTTAATATGAAAATAAAAAGTGTCACACATAAAAGTATAATGAATTAGATAAAGAAAATGGGATAAGGGTTTTTGGGTTTATTTTTTAAGGAAAAATAAAAAAAAGGGTGTAAGCAGGCAAGCCTGCAAGTTGAATGGGCGGGTTGCACAAATCGACCAATTTTGACAGGTTAGCGGGTTGGACTTGCAAGCTCCAACCCGCTTTAGAATTTTGACGTCAAAATTTCTAAATATCTTTTTTTCCCCTTTTTCCAAACTTGAAGAAATTAGTAAATTTATTTGAAAATTTTAAAAAATTAAATATATAAATTATTTTTTAAAAAAGAGACAATATTTTTTAAAAAATGTAATTAATATGCTTATAATAAGCACCAGGATCTTTGATGTAATAATAGTCTCTCTATTTTTGTTTAATGAAAATTAGTAAGAAATATAATTAAATACTAATGAGTATTGATTTTTTTGGCTCAGTAATGAGTATTGATTGGTTTTAGTTCAAAGACTCAACCTTGTAAAATAAAATATGATTAAAAATAATTATATAGTCATAACTCATAATAAACTAATAAAGCATACATCCGGCCCAATAGTAATAATAATTGAAAAAGAGCTGTGAATCTGTGATGAGCTGAAAAACAGAAAAGAGTCCCGCCGAGGTGGGGCCCACCATTTGGCCCCCTCCAAAAGGAAAGGTGGGGCACAGCACAGAGAATGCTGAACGAATAAGTCAGTCCCAAAGCGACCATTCGCCTCCTCCACCACAACTACCAACGCTGTCCCAATTTCTCATCCAATCCCACTCACTCTCTCCCTCCCACCCTCTCTCTCTGTGATCGACGCAACTGGGGAATCTTAGCTCAACTCGCTCCCGCGCCCACAAGAGATCAGCCATGGCTGCTTCTTCTTCTGGAAATTCCATTTCTACTTCTTCCTCTTCTTTCTCTCACAAACCGTTGGAATTCTCTCCCGATTCCCCCAAGAGAATCTTTCTCACCCCCGATCAGCTCAAGTACTGCTCCGAAGCGCTTACGATCTTCAGGGAGAAGCTTCAAACGCCGCGCAGGATCGAGGAAGAGTTTGCTCAATTGCAGGTACTATGTCTGTTCTCAGTTCTCACCGTGTTTCTGGGTTCCTTGGTTGCTTACGTATGGATTGGGGGACGGTAAATGACTCTTCAAATGTCATTAATGGGGTTATGACGTTTTTTTTTTTGGGAAATTCTTCGCCAGTTTAAGAATTACTGTAGTGATCTGTGATGTTTTAGAATTTTCATTTCTTTTGATGGCGAAAAGGCCATTGGCCTACTTGGTAAGAGTCGGAATTTGTTTCTTCTCTCTTATGGCGAAGTATATTTTGTGTTCATACCTAAAAGGAAAAGAAACGAAAGAGTAATTCGTCTTAAAAGCTTCAAACACTCGCTCTCTCCGTCCCTCGCAGGTTAGTAATGGCTTTTCGTAGTTTGTCAATACCTGCAGTGTTAACTTGGATGTTTGTCTTTGTCATATCTTGTTATAGCAAAAAATGAAGAAATTATTCATCTTGAAAGGTTGTGACTGCGAAGTCTTGCATGTTGTAACAACTCTCGGTGTTTATAGCTATCCTTATGTTGTGTGATGACACCAAGAGAATGAGATGATGGACAAAGCGAAACTCTCATTGAAACTTTTGGACAAGTTATACTATTCACTTCCATTATTTGTTTTTATCTCTAAGCTTGCCTCCCTTTCTTTTTTGGTTTTTATTTGCTGAATGTTTGATTTCAGGCCAATAGGATGACACCGAGTGAGATGAGGAGAAGATGCATTATAGCTATAAATGACGTAAATGTGAGCAAAAATCGGTATACAGATGTCCTACCATGTAATTATGACTTTCTTATTTCTCCCTATGGAAGGTTATCCGTATAATATTTTTGAGAGTAAATGCACTGCATCTGATATTTCTGTAGAACGAGAGAATCTGCTTTTGAAGAGTTATATGTTGACTTAGTTGTTTATTCTGTTCCTCCTTTCAGTTGACAACAACAGAATTGTTCTTGAATCAAGCTCAGATTATAGACCTGCAGCCAAGGGATATATCAATGCAAGCTTCATCTCGGTATAAATATTATTGAGTACTTGATATTGTTTGGAAACACTGTTACAAGGAGATCTCAGTATTAAATTCTTAGTTTGAAAACTTAGTTCCTCGTGTGCAGACCTCTTCCTCTGGAAATGTTTCTCAGTTTATAGCTACACAAGGTCCACTTCCACATACTTATGAGGATTTCTGGGAAATGGTGATCCAACTCCGTTGCCCTGCAATTGTGATGCTCACTAGGCTTGTCGACCATTATAAGGTACTTGACTGAGTAGGCTTCTAGGTATGTTTTGTTGTTTCATGTCAGTGATGTTAACTTGCTGGTTTGGTGGTTTTCAATTGTGCTTGTAATTTGGGTATTGCTATACAGATCTATTTAATTTCTCTCACCTTCCAGATCTCTATATTCTGTTTTTTTAATGCCTGTAAGGATTGGCATGAAGTGGTTTTTTTGCTAGCCAGGCATAATGAAAATTCAAGTAGGAGATGCTATTCCCCCCACACACCCACATCAGTGACAATTTGTGTTTTCTTGAACTTTTTGCTTTTATTGTATAATGTGAAATGCAACATGAACAAGCTAAATATTATGTGGAATGAGTCTGCCGTATATTTTTTTCATTGCTATATATATGATTAGTGATTTAGTGACCTTTACTGTTCACTATGAGGAGATCACCTTTATTGCATGTTTCTCTGTCCAGTTTTCACCAGACTGTAAGATCAAAATGTTATTTATGATATTAGAAACAGTGTAATTTATGCCCAAATTAAGTTTCATGTTCAATTCCATAACCAAATGCAGAATGCTAGTGTCCTCCCTCTCTCTGGTTTGGAGCTTTAATGATGTATTATGAGACATCTTCACAAGAGATTATGCTCATTTTTGCTTGAACTGCTGCATCTATTTTTTCATTTTCTTCTTTTTCTTTTGATGCGGCGATATGACTGGGTTAGATTTGGGCATTGTTGGGTCCAATAAAGGGTAGCTTTCCAAAAGGTGTTTTTTGCTTTCATACATATTCAAACTCGAAACCTTGTATTTAAGTGGCCAAAATCCTTTCCACTAAGACTAATGCTTGATGGATCATTTTCTTCTCTCTATCTTAAAGATATTATGAACAAAGAAATCAATGTCTTTGATTGCTTATGTTTTTTCATATCATTGTATTGTAGTTTCACTCGTAAATTAGATTTGCTAGTCATAAGCTGTTTTCCTCTCTCAAACTATTTTCCTCCTTGTGAGCTGTAAATTGCAGATGGTAAAATGTGGAGATTATTTTCAAGCTGAAGATGGACCTAGAGAGTTAGGTAATATCTCTATTATCGGCAAATGGATGAAAGCTACTGAAACATCACTGGCACTGCGCCATTTGGAGGTGAAGCATAGAGAGGTGAGATGTGTTGAAATGAAAATATTGAACGTTGTGTCTCAAGTAATTTATTATTTATGTAGTATTATTATTTACTTATTCTGTTTATCAGTATCTTATCTCTTAAAAGTATCTTTATCAAGTCAGAGTTGTTTTATTTTATCCTCTCAGGGACTAAGATAAATTTAACCTAAATTATTATTCTAATTTGGAGGCTGGCTTGTTGCTGTTGCCTCAATCATGTCTATCCTCAATTTATGGCGCCCATGATTTATTTTTTCAATATAGCAAGATGAGTTCTCCCTTTTTCCCCCTCTAATGGTTTATGTTTAAGTGTGATTCGGCCATCAGTTTTTTGTCTGTTTTCTGTGAGACTTGTGTGACTTGCTCAAACAATAAATTAAGCAAAAGCCTATTATTTGCTTTTCATGTACGAGCTAATTTTGTGGGTCTCATTTTAGTACTATATTATTGGTCGTTATATTATAAACACGTTTCTATAAATGCTGCCAAATGCAGCATATTACTGAGGTATGCAACTTCATGAACTAAAGTGGCAGGCTTGACAGTTCATCCATCCCTGGTGTATGCTTTCCCACTTATCTGCTAGAACCTGTCAAATTAATATTTTTTGACACACAGTCACTAAGATCTAGACCCTCTTTGATCCATAACCTTCGTAGTCTTTACTTTATGCATTCAATAAGTGTCCTTGCAATTCATACCTTGCCTTTTTACTTGATTTTATCTTTGAAACATAATGATTGCTTTGTGGTTAATTTTTTTCATTAATTTTTCTTCTCACAGGAAGAAGAGCTGCCCTTGTCTGTTTTGCATATTCAGTATCCTGAATGGCCTGATCATGGGGTCCCCAGAGATACATATGCTGTGCGTGAAATTTTGAAAAGATTGTACCATGTGCCGCCAAACCTTGGCCCAATAGTGGTGCACTGCAGGTTTGCTTGTCACTTGTTTTTGTTGTGATAGTGATAATAAGCCATATGCTTATTTGTCTGAGAAACCTCTGATTTCAGTGCAGGTATTGGCAGGACTGGAACATACTGTGCAATTCACAACACAATTCAGAGAATCCTTGCTGGTGATAGGTCTGCCTTGGATCTTGGTAATACCATAGCTGGCTTCAGGTCACAGCGTATTGGAATGGTTCAGACACAGGTAGCTGGCATTGCTACTTCAAATTGGGTCAATTATGACCATATTGATTGTTAATGGAAAGGCATTGGTTCCAATGGAGCACATAATAATTAAGTCCGTTTCCCAAAGTCAGTAAATGGTCAAGCAATTAAGCATTATATTCGATCAGATGGTTTGGCAGTGATGAAACCAATATTTGTCTAGGCATTAGGCTGGACTGTTCAATGATGATCCGTTAGTCTGTGCCAGATTGTAACTCAAAATCCAGAAAAAAAAAAGGATAAATATAACCTCCAATAGCCCTAGAAAGATAAATTAAATATAGACTAAACACTTGGTAATATATGCAATATTGAGTGTCCCGGCTTAACTAAGAAGCTCAAGCATGCAACTCTGAACTCTTTCAACTAATTCTATTACTTCTGATTGAACCTGTTTGTGCACTTGGTTACTACTTGTTTGGCCTCTTGGATTCTACGACTTAAGTTGATTCTGATTGCTATCATTGGGTTCAGACTGTCAAAAAACCCTTGGGCTTTGTTTGATTTAGGGCAATGTTTAGTATGGAAAATGAAAGAGATTGAAAAGAGTGGATGGAATGGATGGGACGCGACCCTCACGCTAAAAATTAATAGAAAGGTAGATGCTGTTGAGTGAAGATGACAATGGCAAAATGGATATTTTAAATCGGTTCTGTACATTTCATTTTTCACACAAGCCTCAGTTCTAAGTTCAAAATTGGCCTCTCATTGTGAAATATGTACAATAAAATCTCTTATCTTAGTGTATGTCTATAAGAACTAAATGGGCGCATGAAAACCAGTTTAAGCAAAACTTTAGGTTTCAATTTTTTGTTCTAGAATTCTTGTACTTGCCTGATTATGTCATGATGATCTGAGTGGATTTGGTAATTCTAACCAGGCATCCTATGTGTCTTTCTGTTAACTTAAAATTAGCTTTTTTATAACAATTTCTAATCATTATTTATTCTGTCTGTTTATGTTTACCTTATAAAATCCATCATTATCTCATAAAATAGCAAGCTTGATTATCTAATATTTTCTTTGTGGATTATTTTCACATTCCAATTTACGTTCCACTCCCCCTATGCTTCGTTTCTTAACCTTTGGTTTCTTATTCTTTCTCTTTTTCTTTTACCTTGCATTATATCAGGATCAGTACTTTTTCTGCTACAAAGCTATTGTAGAGGAACTGGAAGACCTTGTTTCTCATAAGCAATGAGAAGGGTATGTTCTTTACTTCTCTTCACTTCTGTTTCTGCCAAAGATTCTGCAGTCTGCACTGTTCTGGTCTTGAAAGTCCTTTGTCACAACGAATTTTTGTCCCCCAGTTTTCTTTCATCCTTTTGTTCCGTATTCGCCAGATACTATGATAAATTGTCAGTCACGTTTGATGTAAATATATGAACCATCACGAAAACTAGGTTGCTTGCTTCATTTTGAACTATTTCGTACCTTAGCATTTCTCTTTTGGTCTGGCAATACTAATTGACACTACCTGCAGCAGATTTGAATAGGGAGAGCTTTTGAGTTTTTACTAAGTTCATATCATTCTCAAACTTTCAGGTACATTTGCAGGCATGGCAAACTCGCACGGGCATCCTTCTGATTATGGCACTTAACTAAATCCTACGAGGGAACGGAATGGCTTTTAGGAAGTTGATAATCCGAACACAGTTTTCTTAATTTCTGCCCCCTCCCATTTTTCATCTTCCTCTGAACTTGTTAGGCCTTTTAGCGGATGAAGCTAATAAAAGCATCTTAGCTTGTTCAAGTACCCTTACCTCATATTTGGATGGAGAGAAAATTTGAGGGGAAAGAAAATTAGAAGAGAAAACTCCCAAAAATAGTAAATTGTTTTACTATTTATGGAAGTTTTAAAACCTAGTATTTATTTTCTCTCATTTTCTTCCCACTTTTCTCCCCATCCAAACACATACTTACAGGTCTGGTTGCATAATATATTAATATCTGATGTTGATGAGAAGATGTTCATTTATAGACATCTTTGTTCCCTTCTTTTTATTGAAGTATATTATCACATGTTATTCTTGTAGGGAATGTTTGGTACTTGTGGAAGAAGAGAATGTGATGAATTCAAAGAAAATGGAAGGGTCAGACTTTCTTCTCTAAATCAAAGTTCTTATAGGAACTTAAAAGTAGTACGATTATGCAAGCAGCATTCCTCGGATATATTTTTTTTTTTACAAACAGTGCTAGGTTATGGTTTTTGACTTTTTTCTTATCCTAAAATTTCTGAAAATTTTAAATTTTCTAAATTCCTGGTGTGCTTATTTTATTAAAATTTTTCTTTAATAATTGGAATTTGAGCTATCTCTTTAATAATGAAAGCCTTCTTGATCTCTTGGAGGAAATAATTATAAATTTAAAAGATAAAGCAGATAGAGACATTCCTCAGCTGCGTATTTTGTGTGGCATTTTGCGGACTTACTACCTTCTGCAATTAGGTATATCAGGGGGCTAGCCATAAACAACTAAATTTAATTTAATAGGGGTGTTCAAAAGATCCCGATCTCGGTACTCTCAGTCTAATCCTGGGATTTTAATTTTGAGAATTTTCAGGACTGGGACTGGGATCACTTATGCAATTAGGTATATCAGGGAGCTAGCCATAAACAACTAAATTTAATAGGGGTGTTCAAAAGATCCCGATTTCGGTATTCCCAGCTTAGTCCCGGAATTTTAATCTTAAGAATTTTTAGAACTGGGACCGGGATCATTTTTGTTGATCTCGGCCGGGATCACTTTTTGTTGATCCCGACTGGGACCGGGACTTGGATCACCCTTGGGGATCCCGGGATAATTTCGGTCATGGTTTATATATATATTTTAATTTTTATATGTTTTTATCTTACAAATTAAAATTATCATTTTATTTGTATATTCTTACTCATATTAATTAATTTATCTTTTCAAAATATGTGTATAACATCTTTAATTGGAATTA
>JBAGKO010000010.1:31580057-31590852 GCA_037177275.1 Acacia concinna
AAGTTGAAGAAGACTGTGAGCCCCATCTTCCTCAAGATTTGAGTTATAGCTCTTGACTGCCCAATAAGAATTATGCTCCAACTCCACCAGAATGTGGCATGATTTCCCATAAATAATTATGTATGGAGACATCCCTATGGGGGTCTTGTAAGCAGTGCGGTAAGCCCACAAAATATCATCTAATCAGAAGCTCCAATCGCAATTAGAAGGTTTCACAATTCGTTCGAGGATTCACTTAATTTCCCTATTAGACACTTCGGCTAGGACATTTGTTTGTGGATGATAGGGTGTGGAAATTTTGTGCGAAACCCCGTATTTTCCTAACAAGTTGGTAAGCAACTTGTTGCAAAAATGGGTACCCTGATCACTAATTAGCACACAAGGTACTCCAAATTGACTAAAAATAGTGGATTTTAGGAATTTGGAGACCGTAGGTACACCATCTTTACACGTAGGAATTGCTTCTACCCACCTAGAAAGATAGTTGACTGCTAGGAGGATGTAGGTATAGCCATTTGAAGGTGGAAAAGGTCCCATAAAATCGATGCCCCAAGCATCGAAGATTTCACATAATAGGATTGGATGCTGAGGCATCTCATGTCTTTTACTGACCCCCCAAAACGTTGGCATTTATCACATGCCTTGCAAAACATATATGAGTCCTTAAAGAGGGTCGGCCAATAAAAATCGGCATCGAGTACTTTTCAAGACGTTTTCTTAGCGATAAAGTGTCCACCACATAGGGTATCATGACAGGCTTCCAATATTCATAAAGCTTCTACTTTAGGGATACACCGCCATATTACTTGGTCAGCGCATAGTCTCCATAGGTGGGGTGAATCCCAGATATAGTATGAAGCTTCAGTTCCAAACATATAGTCTCCATTAGGCAAAAAATTAAACACATATGGCAATTTAATCTCCAATTACAGACATTATCCTCAATAATTTTTCTATTTCGAATGTTGAGGGACAATAATGTTTCTGTTTCAAGCTTTGAGAGACAAAGACAATAAATAGAAGGCATTAAGGAAGATAACTGGTGAAAGCCAAATGATATTCGAATCATAGCCTCTATAGCAGAAACATTAAGGCTTCAATTTCAAAACTTTCAAAATGTGGGTCTATCCAGTAAGCCATTATGTCAAAAATAAATTGTAGATTTTCCAAAAAAAATATTTTGATAAAAAGTGCCAAGTTCATATTTAATTCTCACGCATGAGGGAAATCGTTGGCCCATTATTGTGCACACAAGCTCACACTTCCTCTTGGCACATTTACAAGCCAAACTTCACAAGGTATAATAATATATACAATTGTGTTCTCTCTCCCCCAAGTAATGTGGGACTATTTATTTCTTTTTGCCACACCTCATCATCAATCAATATCAATATCAATATCAATATCAATATCAATATCAATATCAATATCAATCATCATCAATATATATAAATACTCTTCCACTAAGTTACTATTTATAAGCTAAATGCCTTTTATTGGGCTCTGTGCAAGTCACATCTAAGTTACTATTCACAAGCTAATGGCTTTTATTGAGCTTCATGCAAGCCACATATCCATCTAATAAATCATGCTTCTAACTCAATGCAATGTTGTTATTATTAATGCAGATATGAACATATGGTACTCCATTTTTTTAAACCAAATCTTATTTTATCTCTCTGCCCTCCTAGTTTTATAATTGTAAATAAATTATAATTATTTAAAACATATTTTTAAATAAAATTTGACTTAGATGATGTGATAGAAATAAAATCTTATAATATCTTCCTATATTTATTAAAATATTTTGATACACATTTATATTATTATAGTTATAATTTGAAAGATTGTATAATTTTAAATATCATATATTATTTAACCATATAATTTTGAAATAAACTATAATTATTCAAAACATAATTATGAATCATGTTCAAAGTTAATATGTTACATTATGTTTCTTTTTTAAAACTTTTCTTTTAAAATAAATAAAAAGAGTCAGGGTAAAAATGGTTAACACGATTGGGATCCATTATAGTTTTGTAGAATCCATACTAAATAGATAATTATTTAACAAATTTAATATATTTTATTTAATCTATAACTGTCAAAATACTTATATAATTTTTTAGAGATATTATAAAATAATTATACCTTTTTTTAATTCTTCTTTTTAAAGAATCAATGGGAAAAGGCATTATCAATTCATCACTACAAAAAACAAAAAAATGAAACATGATGGTTTATGAGTCTCCCATCTCTTTTCCATTTTTGCATTAGGTTTCATATGGTGTAGCGAAAATAGGGCCGACACAGTCACTAGATTGGGGGGAAATGACAAGATTCAGTGGGAAAATGACAAGATTCAATGGGAATCATGAGAATTGAGTTATTGTGGTTTATTGTCTCTACTCTCTCACTTTATGCTTCCTATGCTTTATTTTATCTCCTGCTTACTTCTCTTTCCCCTAAACCCTTAGATTTAAGTTGGTAAATTTATAAAATTATTTAGATAATGTTATATATACTTATTATATAATTGCATATGTTAAAAAAGTCAAATAGGCCATGTCTATAAGCATGTAGGCTAGGCTTTATGAAAATAGGCCTGACCTGTTTATCTAAAGAGGCTTTGCAATAGGTCTAAGCCTGAGCCTGACCTATTTATTAAATAAGCTAAGCTAGGTTAGGATTCATGTAGGCTAGACCATAGGCTCCTGTTAGGAGGCCTAGCCTATTTCCACTCCTAAGCATGCCCCTTGAGTCTTAAGGGTAAGAATTAAAACCAATATGTTACTTGTAATTCATCAGTCCCCTCAATCTTTTAACCTTTGTTAATCTAATGATTTGGGGAATGAACTGCTCTAATTTTCCTTTCAGTTACACACATTATATTAGTTCAAGGCTAATTATTCTTTAGTTAGATAAAATATAACACTATAAAGTGGGTTCTTAAATACTGAAGTCAATTGGTGTTTTATGAACATAAATTTCTTTGGTTTGTCATTGGATTTTTTGTTCTTTTTATGTTTTCTCTATATATAAAACTAGCTCCTTCTCTTTAAAGGAAACTACTTCAATAGAACTATCCATACAATAAGAGTATGTGACATCATTAGTAGTTTGCGTTTTTGCTATTGCATTCTATATATGAAACCTTTTTAAAAAAAAACCTACAAGGAATTAATAAAACTTATATTTAATCATATTTAATGTTGAATATCCATTGGAAATTTGGACTATTCAAGTTTCTCCTTCATCTTTACCGCAATAGAAAGGGAGTGCATAGAGTCATTTATCCATGAAGATGAAGGAGAATGATGAAGAAGATGGGAGGAAAAAATGAAATTAATAAATGCCTTGTACTTAAAAAATGAGGGGAACACACGAGAGTTAAGAAAGAAGGTAATTTTGTTGCTCTATATATGATTTCTTAAATTTCTGGAAAAGAAGCTTTTTTACTATAAATACAAATTGCTACATTTATCGTAGGGGTTGAGTGAAGAGGAGAAGCTCATAAGCACCAGTCCCCTCATGTTTGCCCTTCCATAGATCCTTTACTTATTAGCTTGCTATTTTATTTCTTGAACATTTTTGCCTTTCCAATAGAAAGGGAGTGCACAGATGCATTGCATTCTTAAAAAAAGAAGTCGACAATATAATTGGAATGTAATTTGGATGATGAGATTAAATTATCTTTCATACATATCAATATTGTTAAAACTAATGAATTAGTAGAAGTGCATCAAGCATAATGTTGATTAGTATATTATTGGCCTTTTGTGCTACAAACAGATAAGGTCAAAATGATATGCAATTTCTTTATTTTATCTCTCCTTTTAAAAAAATAGAGCAAACATCTAAATGCTGATTATGATATGATTCAAATAATATTCTATTTATCAAATTTATTATAACTAAAAATGATATTACTTTCAAAAAATCAAGTGAAGAAAAATAAAATCAAAATAAACAAGCTCCCGTGCAAAGCATGGGAAATACATGCTCATTAACACCAACAAATGTTGGTTAAGATAGTTAAAAAAAATACATTGTTTTTCAGAATTTTATATTTTATATCTTAGTTTGTATTTTGTGAATTTTGAAAATAGACCATAATCCTTTATTGAAAATTATCTATATGCAGAGATATAAAAAATAACTTGAAATTTTTAAGTTTAAAACTAATTTATTTATTTATTAAGAGTTTGTATTATTATTTAATTGTTCGTATTAACATATTAAAAATAAATTATTTCAAAAATTATGTATGATGAATATTTTAAAAACTTTGAACTATTTATATCTCAATTTGCTAAAAATTCTCACCCCTGTTCCAGACCCGGGTTTTTAAATGTGCTAGTAATTTTTTTTCCCCCCTTTTCTTGAATGTGCGTGTAATTTTGCTTTTGCTATCCAACACTATTTACGCGCGCGCGCTTCACTTTTTTGGGAGTTTTGTTGTTGTATTGTTAAGTGCATACAATGCAAATAGATTTCAGAGATTATACTCATTTTGGCTTTTGAAATGTGCTGTTTCATCCATCATCATCTCATTCTTAAGCATAGTTACTAAAGGATAGTATAACACTATAACTGGTTAAGTAGTCCAATGGTTGCATACTTGCAATATGTACATTTAAGTTTTTACCAAGATACTGAACATCTTGCACTACGCTGCATGAAAACACGATCCTCTGCTTTTTCGTTTTTCCTTTCTCAAGCTTAAAGATATCATTACCAAAGCAATTCCATGCTTGCTTTGGTTGAGTTTTTTTCCGAACATCATTGTATTGTTTTAATTGTCAATGTCAATTAGGCTTGCTTTTCATAAACTATTTTTCTTTCTCTTTATGAACTGCAGATTGTAAGATGTGACGATTATTTTCAAGTCGAGGGTGGACCTATGAAATTGGTAACATCTCTGTTGTTTGTGAATGGATGAAAACTGTTGAAAACTAATTAGTACTGCGCCATTTGAAGGTGCATAAAAAGATGAGACGAGTGGGAATGAAATTATTCTGATTACAAAGTGAATGTCTATCAGCTTGGCTCCTATCCCTTATTCTGCAGGTTTTAATTATGCAATTAGCGTGAGTTTCTTTCGTTGGATGACCTTCCACCCAATGGCAAGTTGCTTTAGGGAAAATTTCCCTACAATTTACCTGCTATAACCTGACAAATTAATGTTTTTGGACGCTGAGTTACTAAGATCCAGACCAATGTTCGAGACCCTCCTTTAGCCTTAACCTCTGTAGTCTGTAATCAGTATTATGCTTAATGACTGTACTTGTAGTTCATAATTTGTTTATTCACACAAGTATTCTGATAGGATTACTTTTGCTACCCACACCTATAAGAGAAAACCTAGACTAATTAAGGAAAGTGGAACACTACCTTTTGTTCCCCAGAATATTGACCAAGAGAATCCTGCTAATTTGGAGAAAGAGATAAGCAATTAGGTGGCTGTAGGGTTGCTGGTTACTGTTTGTTAGAAGTGTAGGGGGCAATGTGACGCATTTTTCTGTGCTATTTAGCCATTTAGGGACTTGTTATTTCTGCCGGTTGTCATTTCTGCTGTTATTTCTGCCAAGATAGAGTCAAGCTCTATCATATTCCTTTCTATTTTGAAACAAGAACTGTTGCACCGTGGTTCACTTCTATCATTGATTGCTCTTATTGCAGGAAAATCCTCCCTTGTCTGTTTTGCACATCCATTATCCTGAGCGGCCTGACTATGGAGTTCCCAACGATACACTTGCTGTGCATGCAATTTTTAAGAGATTGTACCATTTACCACCAAAACTTGGCCCAATAGTGGTGCACTGCAGGTTAGCTCTCAATTATTATTATATCTTTTGGTCGAGAGCTCACACTTGTTATTTATTGTAAAATGATAGCAAGTCATATGCATATTTGTTTGAGAAATCTATGATTCTCAGTGCAGGTATTGGCAGAACTGGAGCATAATGTGATGTTTAAAATACAATCAGAGAATCCTTTGTTGTGGATAAGTCTGCCTTGGATCTTTGTAGTACCATATTTGTTTTCAGGTCGCAGCGATATGGAACGGCTCAGAAACAGGTAACTAGCAGTGTACTTATTGATATAGTCAATTATGAACCATATATGAATGGAGTGTCATTTGTTTAGTTGGATCGCATATTAGGTTCCCTTCCTAAACTCAGTAAATGGCCAAGCAACTTTGAAATCTAAGAACGAACATTGCTCTCGATTCCTCAGATAGTTTGATGGTATTGGGTATCTTCTGTCAAGGTATCGGGTTAGACTGTTGTTTGAAGATTCATGAGTCCATATTACAACGACAACAAGTCTTGTCCCATTAAATGCAGTAGTACGAGTCAGAATAAGATGAAATGAGAAGGTTGACAAATTCTCCTTCCTACTTTAGAAGGAGACTTGATAATTGCTAACTTATGCAATGCCATCCTCATTTTTATAAGCTCAAGCATGCAGCTCCTGGATTTCTTCAACTAATTACAGTACTTTAGATTGGGCCTGTTTAGCACTCAGGAGTCTAAATCCCACCAACAATGTGATTGACCTAATGTATATTGACATACTAAGATGAGTCAATTCCAAACAATAATGAGACTCTTAACAAGATTGTTTACAAGAAGTTATTGTGTTAAAATTTTATATGTCGATCATTTCCAAATATATTAGTCTAGGGATGGGGAGTAACTTGTTTTTGGGGTCTGTACATTCCTATGTTTGATCCAATTTTCAATGTCATATTCTTTTCCTTCCACTTATTTTGCTTATCAACTTTTTGACAACTCATCTTTTTATTTTGTTCTTCTGCATCTTATCTTATCAGAGCCAGTACAATTTCTGCTACGAAGCTATTGAAGAGGCACTGCATGAACTTATCTCTAATCATCATCAGCAATGAGGAGGTTATGGTCTTTACTTCTTCTGTTATCACTTCTATTTTTTGTAAAGATTCTGCAGCCTCCTGCACTGTTCTGCTCTTGAAAGTCCTGGTGAACAACCGTCCTTGCAAGGGGAGCTTTCATACCACTAGGTTATAAGGCTATTAGCTAGATAGACATACATGTTAACATTTTGTTTTTGCCTGCAGCTGATTTGAATTGGGAGAGATAGTGAATTTATCTAAAATCATATTACTTTCAGACTTTTAGGTAATGATTACAAAATCGGACCGGACCGGACGGTTGGACCGGTCCGACCATAAACCAAAGCATCTAGCGGCTCATTTCATAGGATTATACCATTCACATGGTTCGACCGTTTTAAACCGTTTAAAACCAACAATTGAGCCAGAACCTGGGGTTGAACTGCAAACCAGAGCAAGTTTGAAAAAATAAGTGACTCAAATAAAAAGTAAAAATACAGAAGAATGGGAGAATATCATAGGGAAGAAAAACGCAAATGATATAAATATATAACAACTAAGAAGGCATATGTGTTTAATACTTTAAAATAATAAAAAAATATCTAAAAAGATCTAACTAAAGAAAAAGATTATCTATACGTATGATGTCTCAGTCATGAAATTTTGATTGAACCATAACAAACGAAAATTTTGTTTCAACTATCTATACACTTATATATTATTATATATGTATATAATATTATTATTAATTTAAGGATTAAATTAGCAGTTCAACCGAATGGTCTAACCGATCTAACTGTTTGAACCATAACCCGCTAGCTTCTCTGGCTCAATGTCTGGTCCGATTTTTAAAACATTGCTTTTAGGTACAATTGCAAGCAAAACAGAATTCCCTTGGACACTTTTTTATTATAACACTATGAGAGAACAGAATAGCTTTAGATTTATAATAATTTGAACTGTTGTACTCTTATTTCTTATGGGTGAGAGCAATTTTTCCCCTCTCATCTCTTTTGTTTTTTTTTTTTGGAGAATTATTATGCAGTCCTACATAAGTAATCTAAATTATCTAATCATGAAAAAATATGATGTAAAAGATGACAACAGGTAATGGTGTATTGACCTGTCAAGGGACTTTTTAATAAATAAATTGTTTATGTAGGACTACCCTTTAAATTTTCTCTTTTTGGACCATAATTTGCTAGTACCCATTTTTCCAGATGCAGGATATTTGATGTTGATGACAATATGATCTTTGTGGACCTCTCATTTCCTTTGTTTCATTAATTACGTTGTCATAAGTCTTACTTGTAGGAAGTGTGAGCGATTTGGAGGAGAAGAGAATCAGTAATCAAACTATCAATGTAAATTATAAAATATATATTCATAAATTTTAGAGATAGCTGACTTCGGAGTTATGACTCAGTCCAAATCCAAAAGGAAATATTTATTTTTATGAAAGTCCAAATTCAAAATGATGACTCAGTGACAGGATGATATTTTAATGTCGTTGTACTGAATAGTAAACAGCTTCCAAACAAAAAACAAAAAAGAGAAAGAATAGTAAACAACTAATGATTCATCTTAGAGAAAAAAATAAATGAATATCCCATAAATATAGAAAGCCTTGAAAGATAACTCAAATTTAGTAAATAATAAATGAGTGGTAGAAAATTAGTCAGTTTTAGTCATTATCTGTTAATTTTTAGTTATTCTTTATTGAGTTTTAGTCATTTTGTTTTAATTATTATCTGCTCAATTTTAATCATTCTCTATCGAGTTTTTGTCAGAGCTTATCATTTATCATTTACCAAATTTATATCATCTTTCAAGATTTTTAATGTTTAGATGATATTTATTTGTCTTTTTCCCTTTATTTTATTTCTGGCAAAAAAAAAGTATAATAATGATAAATTTTATACTAGGGAGAATTCTAAAAAAAGATAAGGAAAATAGGGAAATTCCACTTCAGAACAATGAAATCTGAAAATTTCAATTAAGTCATTTTGTACTTTTTTGTGAAATTTCAAAAATACCACTTAATTCACAATAATATATCTCAATTCACAATATCTCACAGTTTAAATACCTAGTACTTAAATGCTTTTATTATTGTTAATTGAGATACTCTTACTGTGAATTAACATACTCTTGTAGTTAAAATCTAATGGTTTTTTCATAATTTTACAAAAAAAAAGTATAAACTGATTGAATTAAAAATTTTCCTATTTTATTGTTCTGAACTAGAATGTTTCTATTTTCTTTATTTGTTTTTTAGAATTTTCCCTTTATAATATTCATCATACTTTACAAAAATTGTTGTGCATATCTCAACGTTAAAAATAAAAAAAAGATCTTAGACTACAAGACTTTTGCCGGCTTAGAGGGAAAAACGTGGCCCTCACCATTATTTTTAATGGGGAAGAAACGTAAGATTTGACTTCAAATTTTACTTGAAAATGAAAATGAAAATGAGGCCATTGAATACATGAGTGAGAAAGTTGTTATTAATTTGGGCCAAAAAAAAAAAACACAGTCAAAGTAGTTATTAATTACATGGTTGTTGGAGGTGACTCAATAATCCTGATTAAATACTGATGCTTCTATGACCGTTTGAATAGAAAAAAAATTACTTTAAATTTTTCACAGGATAATATTTTTTCAAAAAAAATTCACCTTGAATATTTATATTTAAATTATCCCTACTAAATAATATAAATAAATTGGACTTGGCTTCTCTCCTTTGCTTTTTTAATCCTCTACCTCATTTACCCCTTTATGACCATTGGATTAAGATTTTATGATCCATATTTAATTAAATGGATGCTTTGAAATTTCAATCATTCCACAAAACTTAAAGAGAAGTAATTAAGGCATCAAATTTATTTTTAAATATTTTTTAAAAATTTATTTATATTCAAGTCTATGAATTACATTTTCAAATTTTTTTAAAAAAACTATATCATCAAATTTTAAATAAAACAATATTACAAAATATAATTAATACTCCATTGGCTTACAATAAAGATGACTCAATTTTAGACTATGGTCCACATCACCAAAAATAGCAAAGTTGAGGAGCAAGAAGCTCATTGAATCCAAAATGATGTTGGGTTAGTTCTTGGGCAAAATAATTTCTAAGTTAGAAGTGATGTTAAAGTTGCACTTCTGCAGAGGGCTTGACCGGTAATTTCACCTTTTCCTTAGGAATATGCTCATTCTAGCCATGATGTCAGCACACCTATTGCCTTCTCGATGGACATGTATCATCTTGACTTGCCAATCTCTTTACATCATATGTAGTATCTGGTTTCATGGGCCATGGCAGACTCTTATGCTCCTAGCATTCAGAGCTTGGATAACAAGGTTCGCATCACATTCTATCTCCACTTTTTGAAACCCAAGGTCCCAACACACTCTCATACCTTCCAAAATTGCCCATACTTCAACAGTTTGACTTGAACATAGAGTTAGTCTATGAGAAAACCCTTCCAACTATTTGCCACAGTCCCCTTTGAGGCCACTCCACCACACCAGAGTAAAGGTTGGGTACTATAGTGTCACACCTTCCTTTCATAGCCTTTACTTTATCATATGAGAGCTATTGGAATTACTAGTTATGACTTTAAGTTGGGAAAATAAGAGGAAAATTTTTCTTCTTATCGCCATACTATTCATCTGCTCCTTAATTTCAACCAATTTTGGAAAATTATAACTAATTCTATAAAAATCGGAATGACGTGATTCTAAGCTCATTTGAAAGCTCTCAACATCCTCTATAAGGGAAAAATAATATCACATCCTGACTGCATAGAATCAACCACGTGCAACCCCTCAAAGTTGCAATATTCATATGGTCAATTTGGCACTATTCATTTGGTCATTTTTCTAATTTTCAAGATTTTTGGCCTAACT
>JBAGKO010000010.1:31645180-31657570 GCA_037177275.1 Acacia concinna
AGGATCTAATACTTATAATTCATCAACTATGAAAATGTCATTTTTTGTATGTATTGTGAAAATGCTTTTTTAACTTTACCGAACTCATTATGACTGCAATTATACTCATTGAAGTTGGATTTTTTTCTTTACTTTTTTTTTAAAAAAAAAAGAACGATAATATTCAATGGTGGAGGGGGCCCACCAATAAGTGCAGTAATACATATGGTTGCAAGTAGTAGGGTACATATGCCTTCCCTGTTGCATGTGAATTCTCTCTGAATAAGACTTGTGCGGTTCTCTTCAATGATTGTGTTTTGTTTTATCATCATTTTCTTAATTTTTTTGACTTTTCAAACATTGTAAAAATTATTACATAAAGTTCTAAAATTCTAGGCCATGTAAATATTTGCCTGAGACCCTTCGTCTTGATACTTTATATATATATATATACACGCACATATATATTACATCATGATGATACACGGCGTGAAGTGGGGACTAAAACCTAACTGAGGAATCTAAAATATAATTTCATTTGACTAAAACGAAAAAAATGATGAACAAGTTGTGTAAACCTAATCCTCAAAATCTCTGTAATATCATTATTCAAAGCCAATTTTGAATTGTCTAATTAACATGTCGAGCGCAGACATATCCATCTATCCCAGATTTTCAAAGTGAATCAGACTTTTCATGAATTATTATAGTCTTTTATCGCTTTTTGTATATACTTTATTTATTATATATATGTATATAATTTCTTTTGTGAAAGAAAAGAATCTCATCATCTAGATTGTATTATTGCTTTTGCATGCGATAAGAGCCATGTGCAGTGAATATATGCATGTGTAAATTAAAAGAAATAAATTAATTAGTCTTAAATAAAGTATACTTAGTGAAAAAGAATAAATGATAGTGAATATATAATAAAAAGACAATTATATATTACTCCTTAATTAATCAAACCGATCGAAGACATTTAGCCCTAGGTAGTGTAATTTATAGTTCATGCATGAGGTTAAAGAAATAGTATGCGGTTAAGGTCAATGCATGTGAAAGTTTTTTTGTCGTTTTTAATGAAAAAAGAAGAGGAAGAGAGTGCTTCAAAGTCTTTGATACTTAGGGCATCAAAGTGAGAAACAGAAACAAGATGGGAGTTAACCATATAATTAAGTAGATAGATAGATGGGGGGGGCGGGGGGGGGCGAGAGAGAGGTCAACAAAAGAATAATTATGTGAAAGGCATTGAGGTGGTAGTGGGGATATGGTGGGAACTGTGAAGAATCCAGAGATTAATCAATTAGTGGTACTACTGATCGATATTTGGAATAGAGAAATATAATAATACAAATATTATGATTACATTTAATTAATAATATATATGGACCAATTGGAGTTTATATTGTGAGACTCACATTATAGGCCAAAGTTGAAAAAAGATCGAATATGGAAGGTATGTGTCCCTCCTGTGACAGCCTTACAATATCACAGGTAATACTAATTTCCAGATCCCTCACGGGTCCACTAATATTATATATATGTATATATACATATTCTATTTTTAAATGTTACTGTAATATGTGTTGTCCTTGTATTTAGATTCCTTACTTCACTTCACCAATTCGATAAAAAATATATATTCTATCATTATTGTAAATATAGGCGATAAAGACCCCAATAATATGGATCCCATACAATAATGCACAAACACACTAAAAATTGTGGTGTAACTATGTAAAATTAAATTTAGGTAGGTAGCTAGCTAGGTAGTATCCAAACATGAGGAAAAGAATTATTAATCTATTAATAGTAGTTACTTGAACTGTATATTCAACTGTTACCTCTGCCCTATATGGTTATGTAGTGATCAATATTTATATCATCTCTCAATTATTGATACGTGGACTTATATTATATATAAATATATAAACAGTGATGCGTGGACAAGAGATTTTGATTTTAAATTTTTACATGAAGAAAAAGAAATAGCGCTGAAGAATTAGATACTTAAATGAGAAGTGCCCAATCACGAGATTCTACACTTATTTTATTCTTAATGTCATTGTTGAATAATTGTAGGCAGCAGAAAATAACTACGGAGAATCAACTTATATATCCATATGACCATAAATTTGTTTTTTTAAAAAAAAAAAAGATATTCTTTCCAATTTTTATTGGGAATCAAACTTCTTTAAAAATACATAAAATCACTGTGTGTGCTATCCATAAATCCATATATGGCCGCAAACAAATATGCCTGCAATTTTCAGAAAAGACTACCACCTCCAAGAATATTTAATTTTTTTACATTTTCTTATACTTTTCAACTTCAATTATTTTGGCCAACGTCTTTTCCTACCTCTCACTTAGATACCTACAATAAATCCAAAAAGAAAATATAAATTTCAACGTAACACTTGTAAGTTGTAACCCCACTAAACTGCATGAGGTGAAAAAGAGCAATAGCATATGTTGGTGGATCACAAAGTTAGGGCAATGTGGATCAGAAAGAACCATAAAAATTATTTAATTTATGTGTGTGTGTTCTTACATATGCACTGCAAACCGTTTAGAACCGGATAAGTAATTAGCTTTTAATTTATTATTTGTATTTTAAACTGTGTCATTACTCATGATCATATATAATTGTTTTAAAAAGCATTTGAAGATACTTTATTAAATTTTGAAAAGGCAACTTACCATACCCTCAATACAAGAACTACATAACTAATTTGCATATAAATTAACAAAATTAATTTAGTTTTTTTTTAAAAAAAAAAAAACCAATTGTGTGTTATTCTCCCTAAAGTGCCCTATTAGTCATTTCCATCAGAAGCTACCATTTAATGAAGATCCTTTTAATATGTTAATTAATAGACTGAATTTAGAAACAGACCAATTTAAAAAATAAAGTGAACTGTAGTCTTATATTTAAGAATAAATGCAAATTTATATATGCACACGCTTGTGTGTTATCTAAATATTAAAAACATATATAAATATATATATTTTAATTTCTTTACTTTCCTGCCAATTCGAACAAGTGACCATTTAGGTAGATGCGTGATACACAAATCAAATGGTCAGAAGTTGTCTTGGTGTGTGTGTTTTTATTGCCACCTATATATATATAGAGAGAGGGTAAAAGTTCAAATTTAAGAATGAAAAATATAGCTCTAAGGCATATATATATATATATATAAATTATCTATTTGATGCGTAAAAATAGATAAAAATAATTTATTTAAAGGTAAATATAACAATATCGTTAAAGAGATTTAACTTCCCGTTGCTTTTTATGATGCAGGTCCATCAGTATTCTCTCCCCCCTAATAAATTCTTTTGAATTCTGAGGATTTTGTGATATGTGGCCAGTGTGGGTGTGTGTGGGGAGATGAGGACAAAAAACACAAATGGAGAACATTAAAAGTGGGAAGGAATGTGAATTGAGTTCTTCGAGTGTTCGATGTCTCCTCTTTATGTCTTTTCATGTAAGATCTTTCTTTTCGGTTTATCACTCAAATACTTGCACCTTTACACAGTTTGTTGGTTCTTAAATTTGTAAATGTTTCATTATATATATTCCTCAACCTTTTTTACCTTTTTATATGATGTAAGCAGTTAAATTATTGCATGAAAATTATAATATATCCGTTTAATATTGAAATTGGATTCTGCCTTATCTATTCTTCTCCTTTCCCAAATATACTCTTCCTAATTAATGTTAGGTACTTTCGGTGAGATTTTTCAGCATGTTTATATATATATTATTAAATTATATGAATAGGAAAAAGCTCACTTTTTTACAATGTACTCCGTATGTCGTTCCTTGGTTTCTAGAAGGTGCATTGAATTCTGACTTGGACTGATTGAGGTCGGTAAGCACACGAAGAACATTATTAAAAACTAAATAAAATCGAACCCTTTGTCACCCAAATTAAACGAACATTGATACAAAAAAAAAATCTCCTTCATGATACACATTGCATAGATAAAACTTAATTAGTCCCACTTTTTGGAATTAGGTCTTGATTAATGTCTAAGTTAAATGAATATATGTTGAACCTTCATTAATTGAATCAGGTCTTGATGAACAACAGAACAAATTAAACCTATCTTATTTGTTTACTTTTGAAGCCAAAAGTTCCAAAACGCTCAAACTTATACAAAACGTAGGAGCACTATTTGGAGGGGTTTACTTTGATTCTAAACGTTAGACATAAGTTTAATTTATTTCTCAAATCATAATTTGTTTTCTCAAACATTAATTGTTATTAATTCACATAGGGTTTTCGTCAATAATAATAGTTTACATTAAGGCAAATTATTAAAGTGGATATTTTAGAAAACCAATACAAATTTGTTACAAATAACTAATTTAACTATTTTTATTATACTCCCACCGGTTCATAATATAAGTCACTTTAACAAATTTATCATAACTAAGAAATGATAGTTAGCTCATTAAATTTATCTTAAATTGAAAAAAAAATCTACAATTTTACCCATAAAAGAGGTTTTGAATGAGGGAAAAAATATAATGAGTCATATTTAAATATTAATTATTATGACAAAATGGACAAAAACTATTAATTGCTTTTCAAGTGATTTATATTATCAGTCAAGACATTCTGCTAAGAGCGAGTCATGATGTTTACAGCTTCTTCTACAATTAGGATTGGACGGAATATGACCTCATCAAGTCTAATTATGTAGTTTGTTATTTTTGTTGCCAACATCAAATAGAAAAACTTTTTAATTAATCAAGCAATACCTAATAAGTAGTGGAATTTCTCTCTCCCCCACTCACATATATCATATAATTTGATTGAACGAAAGAGACAAGGTTTCAATGTATGGTCATTGTATAGTATCTATCTTTTGGTTAAAACCAACACATACCAAATTTTGAACAGTGTAACAATTAGGAAATGCACATAGCATAGTTTTTGACATGCATGAAAGATTATTGTTTCCAAGAACAAATAAAAAAAAAACGAAGTTCTTGGCAGTAGAAAAGTCCCACTTAGAGACGAAAGGGTTTTTGATGATCATTAAAGTCAATGCACATGGGAAAACAGCATAATGGGAGAGAGGAAAATATATACATATAGAAGGATATCGAATAATATTATTTGAGAGACATTACTGGAATCATCAAAGTGTCGTTGTACGCTGTAGTCATCAATCATATGAGAATTCTCTTAGGTGTAATATTGACCTCTCATGGTTTCCCAATGGTCCCTCCCTTTTGATTTAGGCACAAGCATGCTTGTGGTGTGTTGTTGTTGTGTACTTGTTTGTGTCTCTTCATCTTTCTATTTGGCTCCCTCTTCACCTCTAATAGTGCACACGCCATCTGACCTACGCGCGCGCGCACAAGAGTTTGTGCCGCTTACCAGACATGTCCAAACCAAACAAGCTTACGCATGTGTGTGTCATTGTGAAAACGTTGCCACTAACAAAGATGTGTGTTTGCGTCGCTTGCTATGCTTATTGAGTTGTCTCTTAGGGTTTCAATTTTGATGGAGATTGAATAGATGCGTGTGTGTGTGTGTGTGTGTGTGAGAGAGAGAGAGAGAGAGAGAGAGTTAACGAAAATTGTGTTTAATTGCACGTTTTGCTGTTGAATCTATTTGAGGGTTATTTAACAAAAAATCTTGAGACAATCATTGGCATAAGGTTCTAAGAAAGGAATGTGATTACCAACAAAGTTCCACACAAATAAGTGATAAACAAACTAATAGCAAGTTCCAATATATATGAAATAATAATAGGTGAATGTTGTTCACTTGTTATGAGATATTCTGGGGAATTACATTCTTTTCAGGAGATCTTATATTGATTTCCTCAAAAATTTAGCCAATTTTGATTGAAAGTTGGTATTTTTATTAGTA
Source organism: Acacia concinna (assembly GCA_037177275.1). Lineage (NCBI taxonomy): Eukaryota > Viridiplantae > Streptophyta > Magnoliopsida > Fabales > Fabaceae > Acacia > Acacia concinna. The sequence continues at coordinate 31,651,060 of JBAGKO010000010.1, forward strand.
CATACATATACATGCATATATATATATATATATATATATATATTCTTTTTCCTTTTTTTAACGCTTGTGCGAGGCACTATTCAACATTACATGTAGACAACTTTAAACATTGGTTTGATACATTATCAAGGGCTAACAATTTAGGAAATTATTGCTATACATATATAATGTCTTAAGTGATGTGACCACTAAAAAATTTCCACCAAAAGTTATTAGTATGTAATAACAAGTTTCGACATATAGGAGATGACAACAGTTTCATATTGTACATTTGTTGTGGGAGATTTTAGCAATTACATTTATTTTATAAGATTTTACAATTATTTTCTCAAAAATTTACTTAAGTTTGATTGAGATTTAGTTTTTTATATTTGGGAAAAATTCATTTAAATTAGGGAATAGACAGATAAGGGAGTCCAATCTCACAAATCCCATGTCAAAACTGAGGGAGGAATCTGGAATTAACAAATGTTTTCAAATGACCAATCTGCTCCTTAATGTTTTCAAATGTTTACACATATTCCTTTGACTACTTAGGTATAAAGAATAACAACTTAAGATAACATCAGTTTCCATATTGATAATTTGACTCTATGACCAAATACCAACAACCTCATAGGAAATATTTTGAAGTCACATATGACAGGCGTCATTGACATTTTAGATATAGGGAATAAGAACTTAAAAATCGCAATTTATCCATATTGACAACTTCAGCTTCTCAAATGTTGTCAGTTATTATTGACTACTTCTACTTATGTATAGAGAATAATAACTTATAATCGCAATTAACAACTTTAATATCCATATTGAGAATTTGAACTCTCCAAATATTAACAACTTTGTAGGTTAGAAATGGACAAACAAGTCGGGCAAAGCCAGACCTTCATGGGCTGGGCTTAAATGAGCCAAGCCTGTTTAGACCTAACTCCCATAAAACTTTTTAATTTTGAAGCCCAGCCCATTTACACACAAGCCCAAATCAGCCCATCAGGCTTCAAGAACATTTAACAAAAAATAATTTCTTTCATTTTATTAAAAAAATCAAAATTAAAACACAATTTTTTAACTTAAGACAAGTATTTTTAAAATATTAAATGTTTAATCTTTTTTATATAAGTAAAAATTTGCTTTAAAACAAATTTCTTCATGAGATATAGACTCTACCTTCTCATTCTTCAATGTATTATTAGTTTCTCCTTTTAATATAGTTTGCATAATATTCGAACCTCCTCAAACACTATAAAGAAATTATTCTCTTTGTAATTATCTTACCTCAATTAAAAAAATGATCCTTTCTACATTTCATAGGAAATTAATTGATCATTAAAAGAGTTTTAACTAACTATAATGTGATCAACAAGCTTCTCTTGGCTTTTTATCAAGAATACAATCAATTTTTTAAATTTTTTTTTTGATAGAATCAATTTTTTAAATTTTTAATGTTCAAATAAGAGCACTATGATTTGAAAAATATTTCTGATTTTAAAATTATCATTTATATTAAAGAAAAATTCAACTTAATAGTCACATAATTAAAAAAATTCTCACAAAAAAGGGGACTTAAACGAGCTAGAGCATTTAAACCCGTGATTTTAAAGGATGGTCCTTTTAGGCCTAATTTAAGACCTTAAAGGTGTGTTTGGTTGGGGGTTTAATTAAGGGAGGTTAAGTTCGGTGAGGTAGAGAAGATTAAAAAAAAGTGTGTTTAGTTGGGAGAAAGGAAGGTTAGGGGTGGGGGAAATTTTTGTCTTTTATTGGAACCCCACCCCCTTTTTCAAACCCCCAAAATTGGAAGTTTTACTAGGTTTGAGAAAGTTTGTACACCTTTTGACAAAATTGCCCATAGCAAAATTTGTATATTACACACTACCCCCAACAGAAGAAAATCCCTCTTCTCCATTGTTTCGCAGTCTCCCCTTCAGCCACTCTCATCTGCGGTGTGCTGCTATCGATATTGCTGCAGGGTATCCAGGTCACGACTTGGAGAGAGACAAAGAAAACCTCCCATTCAAGGGCATCTAGGTCAGAGGTTCTCTCTGTCTCTCCAGGTTGCGACTTGGACGGCTGTTATCTAACCTTAACAAAGCACTATGACTTTTGCACCCATTTGGTAACCTTAGAATAAATAAAATAACATATAAAATCAATAAATATTTAAAAATGTATATAAATAGATAAGGGCATACTTATCCAATTAAAATTAACTCCCCTAACCTACCCTTCTGAACCAAACAAGAAACCAAACCTAACCTCTCCTCTTCCTGAACCAAACAAGTGTATAACCTCCCCTAACCTAACTTTAATAAACCTCACCTCATCTAATCTTAGTTAAACCAAACACACCCTTAGTTGCCAAGAGTTAAATCAAATTGAACCAAATTATGCAGTGAAAGGCACAACTCGAGTCGTGTTCTCTCAAAAGAGCCTTTTTATTTGAAATCATATACTAAACTAAGTGACAAAAACATTGAAAGGGGTTTTGAAAGTGATTTTTTTTAATAATGGAAAAAGAATCTAAACTACTAATTTTATATATATATATATATATAATGATAACTGAGGAAATTAAATTGAATTTAGTAAATGATATGATTGAATGCTTCTTGGAAGTGAACCTAAGGCTATTCTAGCTTGCCTAATAATATGAGAATGAATTGATGCACCAAGTTTAATTAAAAACCTTAAGCACGGTTTGAATCACGTGATTCTCAACAAATAATTGTCCTAAACATTAGATAACAACCAACCACTTAGCTTATTAAGGCACTTTTAAAAACAACTTGGTGTGCAATTTAACTTGAGTCAATAAAACTCGTTCCTTTAATGATAAATGCCCACAAGGATAATCAATAGCAACACAAATCAATTGTAATACCCAACAACGTGCTAGATAAAACAATTTCACTGAGTGCAAACTGAATTATATAAAATCAAAACTCAAGTCTTAAAACTCAATTCAAACTACAACAATCTAACTAACAAAGATTATAACATATAATCTCAGTCTCAAATACAAATCAATATTATTCCTAACAAAGGAAAATTATTAAGATGAAGCAAAAATTAATTGGAAAGCAAATACTCCCCTAATTGAAACTTCCAAACTCAAGCCATAGCATCCCAATCCAAGGAATAGAAAAAAAAAAAAAGTAGCCTCTCTTGGAGTTTGAAGCAGCCCCAACTCATCCCGGACACAAGAACTTCATGGAACTATGAATAAAGTGATGAATCAATTGTGGAAGCAGGAGGAAGTTGTTGATTTACTGGAAGGAGTGAAGAAACGATGGGGGGCAGAGGGAGAGAGAGAGAAGACAATGGTCATGGTGGGAAGTCCTTGATGGTGATGGTGCTTCTCATCTCTTTCCCTACTAACAATAACGAATGCTCCTCCTTTTTATTTTCAAATTTTTGTCAAAACTTACTTTCCAAGTCAAAGCCCTTTTCCTTTGCTTAATTATTTTCAGCTCCAACTTTCCAAAAATGAACTACAATGAAAACCAAAATTATATAGCAAATTATATTCCAAGTAAATAATCCCAATCAATATTTATGGAAATATTACCCTTTTAAGCTCTATTTTCACACAATCATCTTTAATTCAAATTAATCATATTAAATGCAATTTAGCCCAATATTAATTATTAAATCCCCAAATAAAACATTAAATATTATGATAAAATAGAGATATATCAATTTCCCTCATATTTAGACTCTTGCACTCTTGGTCAAAAAATTATCAATTCAAAAATTACTCAAGATTTTCAAAAAATATCAATACAATTTAAGGATGAGCAATCTTATAGTACAAAAGAAACTAATCAATTAATTAATCTTCACAACTAGCGTAAGTCACAATATAAAGCAATGCAAAGGGATTAGTCCACTAATCAAATTTAATTGGAAGAAGCACAAAAGAGCTCTCTAGAATATTAGTGTTTCACTCAACTCTCCTCATTAGTGCTATTTCACTCTAGCTAACAACAACTATATAATAAATCAAGAGGACTTGTAAAAGTTGTAATGATGGAGAAGGCCACATGAAATGAGGAATGATAAAGAAGCAAGTGTTATGCATGTATAAAAACTAATAACAAACCAAACTTCGTATTCTATCTACTACTTGAAGTGCACCATAACTATTTATAGTGTCATTTATATAAATTTTCTAAAAATGCCTTATTTTATTTTCTTTTTCTTTTTCATTTGCTTTCTTTCCTTCCTTTTTTCTCGTTTTTTCACCAATTTTTCTCTTTTTTTCCTTTCTAAATATGTATTTACATGGAATTTAAATATTTAAAATAACTCGAGATGATGACACTTTAATTATAATAAATTAGGGTGCAAAGATTACTACAATGAGATACACATGCATAACAACTTTAAAAATGGCATAAATGGGTGAATAATGGATGACTTGAAAAGGTTGTGTTTGGATAAAAATGGTTTATAATATGAATACGTCTATTTTTTCACATCACATTAATGTAAATGCAGTTATTTTGACACAAAGTTGAACAAGTTCTAGAAGATGAAAAATTAAGAAAACACACACACTTAAATAAAAAATTTAGGCTCAAATAACCTTCCAACAAGCTAAGTGTTCTTCTCAAATGCTTTCCAAAAGACTTAATTGCATAATAATTTAACCACAAAGCATTAACTCAATTATTTCTAATATTAGCTTCAAGAACAACAACTAACAAAAAAAATTGCAATTAACTATAATCAAGCTCAACTCTCAAACATACTAATGACTTTGGACAAACTTCAATTTTTCAAAACATATAAGTACAAAAAAAAATCCGAGTGGGGGTTCATTTGGAGCTCAATAAATAAAAAATTTGACACAATATTCTAATTCAACTCAATATCAATCAAAATTTTGAACTTTTTTTTTTCAGAAAACAACATTTTTTCAATGAAGCTTACAAGACATAAATACAATCAATTCCATATCAATCCCTCCCTAATTGATAAACTATGCATTGTCCTCTCAATGCATGATATAACAATAAATCTCAAGTGAAGAGTAGGTATAACATATGAGAAGAGATTGAATACATGTGGTTGTATTGAATTAAAAATCCAATATAAACTACTAATACTACTTTTACTATTAGGAATGTCCCTCCCTCATACTTATTTCTTTACTAAATCAATTAAGTTCAAGTATCAATATAATGTAAGAAGAAAAAATATGTTAGGAAAGAGACCACATTGAGCTTAAATCTCTATAAGCTTTTCTAGAAAAAGTTCTCATCTCGAATTAAAATCATGCATTTCTTTAATGTGCTCCTAGGAGAACCTTTCCAATTATGTGCTTGTAAAGAAGACAAATAGCCAGCAGCAATATCTCATTCAAAAATAGAAACATTGAGATATTTCAAGTGAAGTAAAGAAATTTTAGGAACTAAACTCTCTAAGTAATTATCACAACCAAAAAAATCGATAACACTCACTTCAGTAGGATTGAGACAGTTACTTATGTTTTAAAAATCCTCTTGTGTTTGCTAAATGGAAAGTTCGAAATCTAAATTAGTGTTGGGGCACACCACATCATCCTTGCAATCCAAAAGGTGAAAGGAAAAATAGTGGAAGAAGGAAGATGATTTGTTAACTTATAACCACATGAAGGTTCTAAAGAGTTAAAACAATTATCTTGCTTTTCAAAATCATATGGAAAATCACAAGATAAAATCATATAAAAGAGTCATTTTCATTTTCAAAATTTTTAATTAAAAGATGTGGATCTTCCCTTATGAAGCTACCATGTAATATTGGCTTATTTGCTTCTGTTTGGTGTAGCTCACAATCCGAGTCATGTTTATCGGACGTTGACCTTAAGAGCTATTCTGCAACCACTAGCTTGATCGGAAGCGGCACTCCCCAAGATAAAACGGATTCTTCCACAGGGTGAGTAGAACAACAAAACATAGTAGCAACTAGAAAACAAAGGAAAAACAAGAAGAAAGAAACTCAGAGGGAGAAGAGTGCTCGAGGACTCAAGAGATAGATACTCAAACCTCTTGCATGTTCTACCTTTTATAGGCTCTCCATGCATCCAAACGTTGGGCAAGATTTAATGGAAATAAACATGATTAAAACAACAGTTTTGAACATTGAAACGTTCAGGGCATCAGTTTTGATATCCGGAAATAATGGCCTGCAATTTTAAATGTTTGCAATCATAGCCGGTTAATATAAGAATAAAATCCAGTTAATGACAATGCAACTGATACGTTAAGAGATCTCAAATCCAGATGCCTCACATCATGGTTTTTCCGGTAAGCCATTTTTCGTAAAATAAATTCAGATTTTTCCAAAAAATTATTTAATAAAAAGTGCTCAGTCCATATTTAACCGCGCACAGGGGAGAAACTGACAAATTTCAACTACGCTTGCCCATTAGAGTCCTAATGTTGTGCGCGCAAACCCACCCCCTTAAGCTCTTTACAAGCCCATCATTTCAAGAAGTATTATGTACTCTTGTTCTCTGTAACCTCCCAGA
>JBAGKO010000010.1:31657670-31673215 GCA_037177275.1 Acacia concinna
AGGATGTTTAACATCCTTGCTGGTTATATTAAAGATACTATTGTGTGGATTTTGCTATGAAAATTAAGGCGTTACAGAAAGCTTATCAAAAGCCTTGGAAAAATCAATCTTCAATGCAGCTAATTTTTTCTTCCCTTTACCAACTGAATGAATTTGAGAAATAACATTAGTAGCCAATAAGACATTATATGTAATAAGGCAGCCTTTAAGAAATGCACTTTGATGAAGAGAGATAAGCTTTTGTAAATGAGTCTTCATACGAGAGCAAAGCACTTTTAATATTATTTTGTATGATACATTGCTCAAACTTATTGGCCTAAGATCTTTAAAGCTCTAAGGATGATCAATTTTTGGAATCATCATAAGATTAGTCTTATTAAGAGATTTTAGCAAAAATTTTGAAGACCAGAAAGAAGTAACCATATTAAGAAGATAATTCTTAATAAGATCCCAATTCCTATGAAAGAATTTAGTGTGATATCTATCTGGACCAGGGCACTATTTTTAGGGAGGCTTAAAACTTCGTCTTTAACCTCCATAAGCGTGATTTGGTTTCATTAGATCTTGCAATCATCCTCATCCGGAGCTAGAATATTTAAATTCTGCAAAATATGTCTAGTGGTCTCTAGATCATAAACCTCCTGAGGCTGGAAAATCTCAGAAAAGTAACTATAAGCCATGTTTGTAATTTCTGTAGGATTCGAAGTCCAGGAACCTTCTGAATTTTTAGTGAGTCTTCTATTCACAAAAGAGTGAATATATTGAGTGTTCCTTTCTCCATAGACTTGGCATTTAATTTTGGCTTTTTGAGACCAGTAGCTCATTTCACAATCATAAAGAAATTATAGCTCATGTTTAATTGAATCAATTTTTGAAGCAAGATGAGGAGGAATAAATTCATCCAGTGATACTTGAGAAGATAATGAATAGAGAACAGATTCAGCCATCTTAATCTTCTGAGAAGGATTACCAACACAATTTTTACTCCACCCAATTAAGGAAGACAAAGTACATTCAAGCTTACATTTAACTTGAAAGCTAGGAGAGCTAGCCACCAATTGCATCCAACAGCCCTCAATAATTCTACTACATTCTAGAAAATTATACCAAAAGGATGCAAATTTAGGAAACTTGTTCTTTAGTCTCTCAACTTCAATATAAACCATCACGGGACTGTGATTTGATGTTGCTATAGGAAGGGTATTTGCATGACAAGCAGGATATAAGTTGAACCAATCAAGATTTCCAAAAGCCATGCCAATTTTCTCAAGAGTTAGGCCATAACCTTTCCTATTGTTCATCCGAGTAAACTTTGGCCCCTTCTGAAACAGTGGCAACAAGTTGCAATGATTAATGCAATCTAAAAATTTGGTCATATAACTCGAAGGGCCTTTTAAATTCATTTTATCTTTAGAGAGGAGAATCTGATTAAAGTCTTCAAGAATCAACCAAGGCCAGTTCATTGAATTTGAAGTAAAGGTTAACCAGTCCTATAAATGATAATGATCAGAAGAGTTAGGAGGACTATATACAAATGACACATAAAAGGAAGGGACAATTTCATTTCCAATCACCTTACAATAACAAGCCATAGCAGAAACAGATTGAACTTCAACATTATAAGATGCATTCCAAGCAATAATTGTACCCCCTGACCTAACAGAATTAGTACCAACAAAATAAGAGAATCCTAATTCAACTAAGGGTTTGCAGGCATCATTAATAGCAATTTTTCTCACCAAAAGGAAAACAAAGTCAGGTAAGAACTTATTTATAAGATGCCTGCATCTTTGAACTGCCGTGGTTTTACGAAAACCATGATAGTTCCAGCTTAAGAACTTCATGGATCCCTAGGAAGCTTTGGAGAGGTAGCTTCATATGCCTTGACAGAAGATGAGTTTCCAGTAAATGTCTTGAGCTTCTTTGAAATGCCTTCATTAGTAAGATGAACCTCATAAGGCCTTTTCTTTTGAACATTAGAAGATGTAGAGGCATTACTGTCATGAAAATTTTTTTCCGCAGCAACAATAACAGCGTACTCTTCAATAGATTTCAGAACAGACTTCATAGAGAATAGAATAAAACTTTTATCTGCAGGAGATATAGTCTAAGTTGAGTAAGCAAACGCTCTATCCTTAACAATAGAGTAATAAAAAGAGGGGTTCCTAAAAAAAGCAGAGATGAAGTTCACATGAGAATTTGGATCACATTCCAATCAATCCAACCTGATCCTTTAACATGATAAGAAATACCAAAGAATTTAGGATTATCTTCCATGGCATCTTTTTGCATATTCCACCAATTGATAAGGTTACTAAGAAAAGCAGGGGAGTGATTCATTAGAAACCATTTTGAAGCACGAAGGCAAGCTATTGCTTCTTGAGGAATGAAAAAAATTGGATTGCCTTGAGCAGGAGTAGATTTTCCAAAAATTTTAAGGCATTCTGTAATAAATTCTTTTATTTCAGCTTCCATTGTAGAAGAGGTGTTAGTGATGTGACGCTTTTTCTCCTTAGAAGCACCAGGCACTTGAAAGCAACCATGAGCATTTCAGGAGCTCAGTGGATAATTACATATAGCAGGATCAGTTGCAATAACAGGAGAATCAAGAGGAGAAATTGGTGAGAGAGGGGAGTCAGAAGCATTGGAAGGGAAATCATCAAGGAAAGAATGCAAAGGAGATTCAGTAGATGGCAATACACCAGAAGGAGATAGGGCCACATCAGATATCGGAGACACAGTTGAGAGGGAAGGATTTCAAGGACCAGCTTGAGAAAAGTCATTAATAAGAGAGTCAAAATCCGACATTGGTTGGTATGGAAAATGGCTTTGACAAGGTGAGATATGCTCAGGAGAGGGGTAGGGGCTTCAGGATGGGGATCAACATTCATATGTTTAGCATCTTGGCCATTTGAATCAGGCTCAGATGAGTCTTCATCTGAAGAAAAACAAAAAAAATACCCGGAACCAAATTAACATGTATAGGAGAACATCTTGTGAAAGTAACTCAAAAACACGATAAGAATTCCAGTCAGCACAAGTATATTGAATAACAATAGATCTTCTAAAGTGATGAGCCTGAATCCAATCCTACCATAAACGTTTAGCTGCATGAACATCAAAAGTACAGATGAAATGAGAACCAAATCTTCTTCTGCCTCTCTCTAGAACACGGTTAAAACTTAAATAAATATGCATAACCAGACTAACACACTCCTGAACCAAATGTCTAATCACATGGCAGAAAGAACACTTGCAAAAGATTCTTTCAAACTTACATCCACCCAAGTTTCCAAACCATTGTCAAGGAGTACTCTGATGTTCTAAACCAATGAAAGGCGAGGGTCAATGAATCCTCTAACTCTCAAGAAATCTAAATTGGAAGAAAAAAGAACTTCAGAGTAAGAAATCATAGTAGTTCCAATAATATCTCCAAGATTCTCAGCAACATATGCAATATGATAGTCAAGAGGGAGGCCCCAAAATTGGACCCAAATAATCATAGTGACAAGTTGAGGCTCTTGCAGGGCCATATTGGGACACCAAAAGTGCACAGCCAGAAGAGAATTTTCAATTGCCTAAGGACTGTTGTTAACCACGAAATTCCTATCTTCATTAGAGTTGAAATGAATAAGATAAAAATTTCCAACTTGGCCATCAATAGAGATGGGTTCATCAAGAGATCAGAAGCATTTAGACGTCTTTGCAATCTTCCAACAGAGAAAGAATGGACATCTAAGAGGACAACAATACCATATGAATCCATTATTCTTCTTCACTGCATGAGCTCATAAGGAATGAAACTAAGCAAAGTGATAGAGGAGGGATTAGAGGAAGGATTGAGGGAGACGACATTGAGCAAATAAGGGGGAAATTTAGGAATTTGAAGTGCCAGTAAAAAAATTTATGGAAAGAGAGGATACTGAGGTGATAAATGTAACATCTCAAAGCCCTCCTTCGTAGATATTGTCCCTTTTTGCAGCCGTAGCCAAGAGCAGGATTTTGTTTTCCTGGGTGCAGCCGTAGCCACCCAGAAAACTCGTCCACGAGGGGAAGGTATCCATACTCTTATAACGCGTGTTTCGTTCCCCTTCCCAATCGATGTGGGACTTCACATATCCACCCTCATAGGGTCCTAGCATCCTCACTGGCACACCGACCGGAGGCCTGGCTCTGATACCATTTGTAACATCTCAAAGCCCTCCCTCGTAGATATTGTCCCTATTTGCAGCCATAGCCAAGAGCAGGATTTTGTTTCCTTGGGTGCAGCTGTAGCCACCCAAAAAATGCCTCCACGAGAGGAAGGTATACACATCCTTATAAGGGGTGTTTTATTCCCCTTCCCAATCGATGTGGGCCGGGACTTCACATTCTCTCTTTCTTCCAAGCAATGTGAGAGTCTTTTATCCTCTTTGACACACACATACATATACTCCAACATGTAATTCATTAGAATCAATAGAAAAATTTTTGTTCATGCTATGGTTATTCTCATTCACATCAATTACTTTGGCATCCATGCAATGATCAACATGTTCATAATCCTTATGCTTATAATCATCAATTATACAAGGTGCATCATGATTTATGATAGAATCAACCAATTTGCTAAATGATTTCTTTTGGAACTCAATAAACAAGTGGTGTTTTTTATAATAAAAGTCATCAATGGAGGTGGTGCTTTTTGTCTCTTTTCCTATTAAGAATGACGACTGCTCCTCCCTTTTATTTCCAAATTTCTACCAAAACTTGTTTTCCAAGTCAAAGCCATTTTCCTTTCCTTAATTATTTTCAACTCCAACTTTCCTAAAATGAACTACAATACAAACCAAAATTATATAGCAATTTATATTCTAAGTAAATCATCTCAATCAACATTTACAGAAATATTACTCTTTTAAGCTCTATTTTCACACAATCATCTTTAATTCAAATTACTCATGATAAATGCAATTTAGCCTAATATTAATTATTAAATCCCCAAATAAAACATCAAATGTTATGATCAAATAAGGATATACCAAGGCCAGACTCATTCTGGAAGTACTAAAATATAAATTTAGCCCTTGACTTAAATGGGCTTAAATAAGCGCTATCGTCAGGCTCAATCAGTTTTTTTTTGCTCTACTTATAGGTAATATTTTGAAATCACATATGTTAGGTGTCATTGACTATTTAGATATGGAGAATAACAACTTAAGAATCATAATTTACAACTTTAATATCTATATTGACAACTTAAATTTTTCAAATACTATTAGTTGTTATTGACTACTTATGTATAGCAAATAATAACTTATGAATTGCAATTAACAACTTTAGTATTTATGTTGATATCTTGAGCTCCCCAAATAACTAAGAGAAAGATTGGTCATTTGGAAACTTTTACTAATTTCATATTTCTCTCTCAGGCCTAACTTGGAATTTGTGATATTGGACTACCTTATTTGTCTTTTCCCTATTTTAAATGATTGTATTCCCTTTTTTCTTGATAGAATAAGCATCCTCCTTTAGAAGCCTATTTGAGTCACAAGCACAATGGTATGTTTAATTTAGCGTTTAAGAAGCACTTTCATGCTAGTTTGATAAGAAAACTATTATCACATAATTACCTCATACACCATGTTGGAGTTATACTATTTCATATGGGTGTGTCAAATAAAACAAAGTCTCACATTATTTGTGAGAGAGAGAGAGAGAATACAAGGGTATATTGCATCTTATGAATTTAGGTTAGTAAATGAGTCAAGAGGAAGAGTAAGCTCATGCATACACTAATGGGTCACCTAGAGGAAAATGTAGTGGAGATCCAACAATTTCCCTCTACGTGTGAGTTAAATATAAACTAGGCACTTCTGTATAAAATTTTTGAGAAAATCTGAAATTTATTTTTGTAAAAATAGCTTACTAGAGATGATGACATATTTTGAAGCTTCCATTTTTACGACCTTAATGTTTTGCTTACAAGGGCCATAAGTTAGATTTTATTTTGCTTTATCCAACTGTCTCTTCCAACATTCAAAGCTTATTACGTTCAAAACTAAAGCTCCCAACGGAAGGTTATTGTTATTAACGTTGGTAACTGAAGTTTAAAGTGTCATTTGTGGAGGTTCAAAGCACCCCATTCTAGTAATCTCAAGCACTCAGCTGGAGATTCTCTCTCTGCCAATGACCTCCTTGGCAAAGAGAGAAAGACACACTCAAGAGGGAAAAAAAAACATTGAGAAGGGTGAACCCATGGGGAAAAAATTGAGTGTGTCTTTCTCTCTCTGCCAAAAAGAGTCTTTGGCATGGAAAGAAGTTGAACTCCAAGCTCTCTCTTCCTCCTTTAAAGCTTTCGAGCTTTTTCTTTGTCTCATACTCTCTTCACCTGTTAGTTGTTATTATATTTTGTTATTTTACCCACCCTTTATTTGCATAAAAGATATGTTTTATATGAGAGAGTCTCACTTCCTATCATTCGATGGTGACATAATAATAATAGTTCTTAAGGATATTATTTGTAAACATGCCACAAATTACTTTCTTCATTTACAAGAACTACACCAACACATCATAAATCACAGTAAAAAAAAAAAGCATATTCTACCACTAATATAAATAAACACTAAATATGAGCATTTTTTTTCAATCAAATTAAAATTTAAACTTCGGTCGGCTATATTATGAAGGTTGAGCCTTTCTGCTAGATCTAACTTCCCTTTGTGATTGAAATTTAGTTTTTAGTCAGGAATGTTTCAGACTTTGTTTAGGCATATATATATATATATATTTGGCCAAGGTTTAGGCATCTATATATACTTTATATAAATATGTGTGTGTATTGTACGATCAGAATAAAGTGCCCAATATACTTCAAATCGATTGCTGTCAGTCCGTGCATAAAATGCACGTACATTAATTTACACACATTTCCGTATATATGTTTCATATTGATTCTCACTAAATTAAATAGTCTTTTCAGCCTTTTTTATTAGATAATCATATTCCTTTCATAATTTATGTACTTTTTTGTTATGGGAGAATAAAAAATAGGTTCTAATTTTTTTTAAAAAAAAATTAAGTACTCACAACTCGCAAGTCCTTTCCACTTGTAAATAATAAAATTTTAATTGTTTGAAATTTATTGCTTATAAATGAAACTGAAGAAATAGTTGACTTTTTTATTTGATATATGATAATAATTTTTCCTATTTTTTATTGCACCATTATTTGATAAGGATGATTTGAAAGAAGTATAGCTATAAAAATAAAAACAAGTGTGACATAAAATATTAATTTTTAGGGAAAATTACATTAAGGTCTCGAGTAAGGAAATATATATCAAAGAGGTCCTTGAAATAAAAATACTTTTGTCAGCTCTTTAGGAACTTCTCTATGATTAATTTAAATTTTCCAATAACCCTTGTGCCCCTAAGTGTCAACGACACCCTAAGGTTGTTAATAAATACCCCTATTTTTATTTGTTAACGACAGTCCAAAAATTGTCAATGACTGCCTCTTTGGTTGTCAATGGCGACCTTATCATTAACAACCATAGGGGTTGTCGTTGACAACTATTCCCAATAATAGTCATTGACAACCCAAAAGGCAATTATTGACAATCCCAAGTTGTCGCTAACAACTAAAAATAGAGATGATTATTAACAAATATAGAGGTGTCGTTGACAATTAGGGGTATAAGAGTAATTAAACAATTTAAATTAATCACAGAGAAGTCTCTAGAAAGCTTATATGAGTATTTTTATTTTACGGGACCTCTTTGACGTATATTTCTTTACTTGGGAAATTTTCTCTAATTTTTATTGATCATTAATTAACAAATAACTCAATGTGGACTGAACTGAACAATTCGTTGTTATTTTCTAGATGATAAAATAATTTATTATGCACACACACATGGCAAGTTGACTATTGTCGTAATATAACAACAAAATACGTTCACATGTCAAGCGGTTTCGGTCAACAAAACCCACTGAATGCCATATTACAAAAATGTAATCATTCCTTATAAAAAAATTTATAGTAAGTATCGGCACTAATTTATATATATATATATATATTTGTTAATAAATGTTGGTTTAGTTGGTAATCAGATTGATTTACTAACATAAGATTGTAACTGTGAGTTTAAATCCCACTAATATGAAGATTTTATTGATGAACAATCTATAAATTCCTCTTTAAATATTATCTAACCTTAAAAGCATGTCATGGTTTTGGTGAGCTCTACTCAAACTCAACTCATATAAATTTGGGAGAATGTCCATTTTTGCTATGGAAGTAACTACTGAGGAGTGTTAAATGTCCAAAAGTTTTTGTAGCCAAACTGGAGCAAATTTGCCTTGCCGTTACTTTGACCACATTTAACTATTATATTTAACCAAACTGAACTTGTATGTTAACATCCTGATATTTTTAACTCCCTAAATGAGGGATTTAGGATGAGTAAGGGGCTAAAATCATATATAAAAGGACCCCATTGTTCTGGGTTAGGAAAAATTAGTATGATATTTTAGATAATTTCTAAAATTATCTAGAGCCCAGGATCAGGTCTAGATAAAGCAGCAAAAATTGTTGAAATCAATTATCCTTTTAATTCTTGCTTGTACTCCATTTAATTGCCATATTATAGTAGAAAAAAATTGGAGAAGTGGGGTTACAAATATCATGATGTTACATACTAATCCAGTTTTATTAAAGATAACAGTCAAATTTAGTCAACGTTAACGGTAGGGAAAAATTGCTCTAGTTTGGTTACTTCCAAGGTAAAATTGCTCCTAAAAAACTTTCAGACACCCAGTGCTCCTCAGTGGTTACTTTCGAGGCAAAAATGGATCTTATCCCTATAAACTTTCCACACACACATATAAAATATGGATATACAGTACAAATAACGTTCCAGGATAAAAATGTTGTCATAATCACGGAATGCACTGTTACAAAAATTTAATTATTCCTTATAAATTTTTTTTAAGTATGTAATGGCACTGATATGTATATGAAAATGTCAATAAACGCAGGTTCAGTTAGTAAACGGGGTTGATTTACAGCCATAAAGCTGAGTTCAAATCACACTAATATAAAGATCTTATTGATGAATAATATGTAAATATCTTTATAAGTGTTGTTTAAGGTAAAAGCATATTATGACTCAGATAAACCCTCAAACACAACTCACATAAACTTTTCTCATAAATCTATACACACACAATACAAATAACATTCCAGGATAAACATGTCAGAATCACGGAATGCACTATTACAAAAATTTAATTATTCCTTATTTTTTGAAGTGTGTATTCGCACTAATAATATATACATATATGATATAATGTATAAACAGTAGAAATAAAATTCCAGGTTAAAACTGTTGTCAGAATTTAAATAATCACAATGATTGAGGTCTTTTATTAACAAAATGTCTCAAACGTCTTCCTAGTACTGAAAAAAAAAAAATCAATAAATTGGTCTAAATTCAAATGATGATGAAGTAATCAAATAAATAACATGGTTCACGGATACGAGTTTGACCCATCTCATGGGGGAAAAACGATTAATATTAGGATTGTTCAGAGAATCAAGTTAAATTAATTATACTGATTACCCAATTTTCAAACTAGGAATCTGATAAGCTTTTTTTTTCAACTAAATAATTCAACATTTGTATACTTCTATATAGAATAAATAATATAAATAAAATATTATGCGAATGATTAATAGTATATATATACATGTACGTCCCTACAGACCAATATTCCACTATTTGTTTTGTATTATATTGATATTTTAAGGTAAGTTGCATTTAGTTATCTTAATTTTTTTGTCTCCAATTGTATTGTCTTTTGAATCTTGAATAGTTGCAATGAATAAACTCCTAATTTTGTATTCAATAATTAATCTACATAACATGATTGAATCTGTCTCATTTGTTGTTTATTATTTTATTATTATTACTGTAGATTTAATATGGACAAATGAACGTTAAAATTAAAATATCTGAGCTAATTAATTTTCAATTCTGTGGAGTACTATGTAATTCTAGTTAGATCAGAGGGGACATTGCAATATGAGGGGGAAGTTAAATAAGTATACAATTTTTTCGTATGTACATGCATTTTTCTCTTTTGTTGCTTTTTTTTTTTGTTAAATTATATGCCATAAATGTTAAAAATACTCTGCTATATTTCAACTTTATTAACTAGCTCAAAATATTTATTTTAAATGAAAATTTTTCTTTTTTTTATTATATGAGGCTGGGATTGAACCTGAATTAACTGCCACATAGAGCACTAACTATACCATACGGTTTAGAGACCCTTGATTTAAACAAAAAATTTTCAATCATGCATATGGATGATTGTTTTGTCTGGCGATGGCATTGAATGATATTAATTTTGATTCATTAAATTTGACAAACAATTATGTTGTAAAAGCATAAAAATTAAAGCCACTTCATTTTGATAAAACGCCGTATCCTAATTTTATTTTAATTTAAAATGTTGTTAATTAACGAATTGAATGTTCACTTTGAAGTAAATTATTCTATTATTAGTTGAGGATAATAAGAGTTATTAAGTAACTGATAATGTATTAGTTTCACCCCAATAAGCAAGAAATATATCAACATACCGTATGACCAGAACGGTGACCGGTTTATTTGGTGGAAGCTAATTAGTTGAGAAAGAAAAAACGTGAAAGAATTGTAATTGTAACTTATGTTGATCATATCATTATTAGATGTGAATTAATGGCACGTAATGTAATTATAATAATGTCCATCTATCAATTATTTAAAAAAATACAAAAATCAACAATTATTATGACTCTAATAATACGCACATTCCATTTATTTTGAAATTATTAATTTTTTTCGTACCTTAATGAATTTGGTTTAGAATAATTGTTATTTAATATATTTTTTAACGTAATATTGATTAAATTTATAGTATTTTATGATGTATTATTAAGGAAAATAATAGTAAGAGGATCACACACACACACACATCATAAAATTTTATGCATGATTGAGATAGAGGCGTTATTAAGTAAAACATAAACAGATTTCACCATATTTTAAATAATTTAATTTAATACTTTTTTACTTTATATCAATAATTAAAAGGGTGAAAGATAAAAAAAGACTCCAAAGTTTAGAAATAACAATTCAGATTCTGAAATGGCCTAATCGTCACTTAGTTTCCAAGGACCAGTCTAGGATTAAATTATCGAACAACACATCCTTACTTTAACTTATAATATGGCAAGATAAATGAGAATACTACCCCAAAAAAAAACATTAAATTGCAAATTTTTGTCTCAAATATTTTTTATTTTTTAATTGAAGTGGGTTCCTTATGTTATTATGTGAATGTTGCCCTCCTTTATTCAAAGTTCAAACCCACGACTTCATACTCGTGGTGTCTTCGTACACAAAACACTGCCAATTGTACCGACATGAATATTATTACAATGTAATATATATAAATATATATATAATATTGTTATATTGAATTAATTATATATAAATATATATTTTTATATATATAATATTATCTATTTTAATTTTAAATTAAAATATTATTTAAAATTAATATTAAAATATTAATAAAATAATAATTACTTTTAATAGGATTAATTAATAATTAATATATATTATTTGAAATATAAATATAATATTAAAAAATACATATTATAATGTTAATAAATAAGAATTATTTTTAATTATGATTAATTAATAATTACTATTGCAAATATTATTTCAAAAATTCAATTTATTTAAAAATAATAATTTTTAAAGTTTTCCACATAATTTCCAACAGTTTTGTGGGAAGATTTTCCATGGAATTTTTCCATGGGAAAATTATTCCTTCTGAAAGCCCATTTGAAACTTTTACTACGGATTAATTCCATGGCTAATTCTGTGACAAATGTCAGAATTTCTCACAAAATTGTGTTGCGTCGAAAATTTTGTGGCAAATTAATTCTGAAAATAATTTCGTCAGAAATTCCATCAGAGATTCCGTCGGAAACATTTATCACGAATTTTTAACTGAATTTGCGAGGAAAAAATGGTCCGTGGCAAATTCCGTCAGAAAAACAATATATTTTTGTAGTTAACTAATTTCAAAAAAAAAAAGAAAAAGAAAAATCTCATTGAATATCAACAACAAAAATATACAAGTAACAATTTTAAGGCATCAAACGACTAATAAGGCAGTGACAATTAACTTTTCCAAGGGCAATTAGGTCACTTCACAAAAAAACTTAATTCTAAAATAATATTAAAGCTAAATAAATAATTTGAAGTGTATATATATATAATTTTTTTAAGAATTAAACAATTCAAGGATGATTTTAAAACTCACGCGTGCGTGTGTGCGTATTTGGGTGAATCTTATAAGGGTTTATGCCAGAAAGAAATGATAATGATAATGATAATGACATTTGTTTTTTGAAAAGGAGGGAGCATAAACAATAATAAAATTCTCAGAAAAAGATGAGAAATAGTAATATTGAAATCAAAGAAGGAGGGCGGGTAGTGCAAGTTGAAGAATCAAAGTTCAAAGTCTTCAACTACGAGTCAAGTGGAGGCAGCCATATGTTGCCTTAATTTTATACTATATATAAATGTTTTCTTAAAACATTTATTTGCACATGTTATTAATACCATTTACCACTCTTATCCTTATTATAATAATTAAGTCAGCCTGTAGAAAAAAAAATTTACGGTCCTAAATATAAATCTATTTAGAGGCCATTAATAACTATTATTCAATTTCTAAATGTGGTAGTAGTACGAGGAAAGTTAAGGGAGCTTTTGGATTGACTTTTGCAAAATAGCTTTTGGAGTAGAATATATTTTTTAAAATAGATTTTGTAAAAACTTAGGTTTGGATAAAATGTGAATGTTTGGGTAAGAATAGTTTTTACGGATTCTGAGGTAAGTATATGAAAGGAGTTTTATCTCGGTTTGCGCAAACCTAAATTTCATAATGAAAAGTAAGAAATATTTTTAGAAACTTTGGTTTCCAACCTAACTTTTAAGAAAACCATAGTTTAAATCTTTTTAGGGTGTTTGGCAATTTTAATCAAAACTAAGATTTCAACCATAATTTTTACTAAACTATAGTTTGAAACCATAATCCAAATAAACCCGAATTATAGTATCAAGTATCAACTGAGCAGTGTTGCAGGTTTTACACACGTACACACTTGATCAAGGGTTTTTCTCCTTTATTCGAGGCTTAAAATACCAAACAAAAACAATATTTATCTCTTTCCATGAGTACCCTTCTTGGTGTTGGAATTTGTATTTAAATTTTGAGAACAGTAATCTTTAAATCTTTATAACAGTAAAACTATTTATCACCTTAGCTAATAAATTTTTTTGAAAAAATTGTAATTTAGTCTTAAAGAATGAAATTTCCAATCAAACTATATTACAAAATTATATAATTATAATAAAGTTCTAGTTGATCGACAACTTCTTAAATTTCTAAGGGTTATCATTAACAACTCATTAAATTTTATTGACAACTTTATAAGATTTGAATGTAATTACTTAATTTTTTAGAATTGTCTGAGTGTAAATTCTCAGACCAAATTTTCTAGATTTTTGGTTTTTATACAAATTAAAAAATAAAAGTGGACATTTGAGTGTTGACGGGTGTTTGGTTCATATAAAAAGTAAAAACGTAAGCGTTGGAATTAAGAGAAGTCGTGTGTGTTGTGTGTTGTGTGTTGTGTGTGTGTGTGAGAGAGAGAGAGAGAGAGAGGGTGAGGCATTGTGATCGATGTTATCCAAAGCCCTCCAATGGGTAATGGCTCTCTGACTCTTAGTCAATTCTCAATACCGTGGGTCTGACTTACTGTTCAATTTCCTTTGAAATTTTATTCAACAAAACACGCTCACTTGCTCTTAATCTATGGATTAAGCTGCTATATCACCAACCTTCTCAGCTCCTCCATTATCATCAATCACCAAATTGATACTACTATATATACATCCTTCTTATCTTTAATACCGTCTTAATTATAAGACCTAATTAATTTTTTTAAAAAAATCTTAAAAAAGTTTATTATATTATTTTAAAGTATTAAAATTTATTATTTTTTTCAACCTATTTTGTTTGACTTATGAGCTAATATATAATACTCCCTACGTTCCTATTTATAACATCCCATTGACTTTTTTAGAGAATTTTAGAAAAATCTTGCGAAAGCTAATTACATTACTTAATCATATCATATATCGTATTTTATTACATTATATATTAGTTCATAAGTCAAACAATATAGTTTGAAGAAAAACGACAAATTTTAATGTCTTAAAGTAATATAATTAGTTTTCTTATGATTCTCTAAAAAAATCAATGGGGTTTTATAAATAAAAACAGAGAGAGTATAACATATCATATATGATTAAATAACTCATTTTGCTTTCTTCATTTCTCTAAAAAAAGTTAACCGGATCTTATAAATAGGACCGAAAGTAGTACTACATACTTATATTTTTTTTAATAGCAAGTAAATCTACTTAGAGGTCATTCATAATTATCATTCAATTTCTAAATATAGCAGCAGTACGAGGGAAGTTAAACTAATTGTATTATCAAGTGAGAGGCACCTGTGTTTAAATCTTGAGAATACTAAGACCGCTTACCACTTTATTCAATAAATTGCTAGTACATGATTGGTTTTTATAAATAAATAAATAAATAAATAAAGGCATTGGAGAAGTTTAAATCTTTATAACAATAAAACTGTTTATCACCTCAACTAATACTCGTATATTTTTATAAAAATTAAGAAATCGAACGTTAGAAAAGTTTAAGTCGGCGAGGTTGGTTAAGCACCTTAACCAATAAATTGTGTTGACAGGTGTTTGGTTTATATAACAAGTAAGAACGTAGGCGTTCGAATTAAGAGAGAAAGTGTGTGTGTGAGAGAAAGCGTGAGGCATTGTGAATTGTGATCGATCTTATCCAAAGTCCGCCAATCGTTCTTTGACTCTTAGTCAATGTCTTGGGTATGACTTTCTCCCTCTATCTTAAAATATAAGAGATAATTATCACTCTTATTCTATCTCTTTTATAAGATACATTTAAATAATGTCTTATATTTTAATTCTTTTTTTTTTTCAATTTTGCCTTATTCAATGTTAATATATTAATATATGTGTTAATCGTAAAAATTATCATTACTGAGGAGGGAAGAGAAGGGTTGGGGGAGAGAGTGATGGATTTAAATAAAGGTATTATCTCTCTTATTTTATATCTCTTCATTAATAAAAGTATTTTTAATAAAAATAAATAATAATTTTTTTAACCGTTTGGATTAAATCTTTTTTATATTTTATGATGGGGAAGTACTATTCAATTACCTTTGAAATTTTATTCAACAGGACACGCTCACTGCTCTTGCTACTATATGCCATTCTTATCCTTAATACTACATACTTATATGTTTTTTTTTTATAGCAAGTAAAGAAATATAAGACGAAAATCTTAAGTATAATACTTTATCCCGTCCTAATGATAAGA
>JBAGKO010000010.1:31683216-31695381 GCA_037177275.1 Acacia concinna
TTAAAAATAAATAGGAAAATAATTTCGAAGAAGAAAAAACTGAACTTGCTTTTAAAAAAAAGTAATAAAGAAAATTATAGTCAATAAAGGTAATGAAGATAAAATAGAATTTGAAAAAAAAAAGAGAGAGAGAGAATAAAAAGATCATTCCCCATTTATCAATCAAATTGTCCGAAATTTGTTTCATATATTTTTTTTTCTTAAAAATGATTTAATTAAGGATTTTGTAACAGAGTTAAATGAAAGTGGGTCGTTCAGATGGAATCGGGCCCTGTTGTTTGTCAAAACTTTTCCACAACAAAGGAAAAGAAGGGAGGGAAAAATTATTCGTAACGTAAAACAGTAATTATGAATTATAAAGATGCATATATCATCTCTGAAACAAATTTTAGGAGTTTTGGTCAAAAAAAAAAAAAAAAACTAGCAGTCACCGAAAGGCGTAGCGCAAAATTGGGTAACTAAAAAAGAAAACTGATCAGAACTCATTAAAGATCTCACTTTCCTTCAAGTAAAATACTCGTTATATATTTATATCTACACAAGATTTAACAACATCAAGGCACAAGCAGGAACCAGCAGTAAAGACTTGAGCTTTTGCTTAGTTTCAAATCAAAGCATCAAATTTAATACTCTGTCTTGTGCAAAGCCTAAAAGATTTGAACTAACCTGAATCAAAGCGGTGGGAACAGTTCTTGACAGCACTAGGGGGCACATTTAGTCCCAGGATGCCGCACAGTTAACAGGAACTCTGTATATTTATTGATGATAACAGAACAGAATATAAGGGCACAATCTCAGACCAAAAACACACAAAAATCTGGCAATAACTAGTGCTGCTAAAGTCAAGTACCCATCATTACCGACACAACTTAACTTCAGGGGAAAAAAAAAAACAAAAAACCATCTATTTTGGCATATGAGAAAAAGAACCTACTGTTTGTAAATCCCACAATTTCACTTTAGGCCCCAGTTTCACATCACACAGAGCCTTAATTTAAAGGAAAAGCTCACCCAAACAAGAGGAAAACCATGTATCATAAACGCCCTATTTTACATGCATTTAAAACTCTGCGATTAAACGCAAATACAGAAGTTGGAAGCCCGTTTTGCAGAGTATTCCCTAGGTATCCTAGGATTCCACTAAAAGATAACTTTAATTTGGAGGGAAAAAAGAGTTAACTGCATGTATCTAGGAATATCACAGCTTAACAATTTTAACAAGTGCAGAATTTCAAAAAGAATACTTGGCACACGCCAAGAGAAAATAAAATTAAAAAAAAATAATTTAAGACAGAACATTTGGCAGAAACATGATTATAAGTTATAAGTATCATTCAAAGACCAGCTCAATATAGCATAAAGGTACCATATTTTGGCAAGGAAATTATATCAACCATTAAAAGTGTGAATTTATAGTTGTCGAACTCCTATTCATAAATCCTAAAATTTCATTTCAAACTGTAACAAGGCAGAAGTAGAAAAGAAATTGACATCACAGAACACAGTCGTAGCTTAAACTCTCCCAAACCAAGTATCTTAATCATGCTTCTCTTCGTTAATGCGAAGAAACAGAATCTTTGTTGGTTTGGGAACTCTATTCTGTACAGATTTTTCTTATCGCTTATAATAACTAGAAACTCAGAATAAAATGATGAATATGCCAAAATTTCGGCCAGCATCACCATGCAGAATACAGAGAACTGATAAGGTAAGAGATGAAGACTGACTCAGAATTGCATCACTTAATAGATTAAAAAAAACAAAATTACAGCAAGTACCATATCTGTTTAGGAAGCAGAGGAGATTTGAAACTGAACTGTGAAACACACAAGAACCCATCTCAAACCCAACTGAATTGAGATCAAAGTCTCGATCATGAAAGTCCAAGACGAAAGTGAACAGAATGAGATTACTCAGCCCTTAAAGCTCACAGACCATGTTATTTGACCCAGAACCAAGGGCACACAACTCAACCAAGTGAACACACCTTAAATGCCATCAGAGGGCTCTCTCTCTGTATCGTGATTTATGGAAGTTTGTGTTGAAGATGAGAAATATCCATATAATTTTTTTTTTTTTTGGTTTCTGCAAAGAAGATAAAATGCCTAAATATAAACCGAACAGAGCCAAAGCAGTCCAGAATAAACTGGAATGAGTGTTGGAGATTATTTTAAAATGAAAAAAAAAATGCCAAATTCAAATTTTAGGACAAGTTACATATTTATCTTTACTATTTTTCATGCGAATCTATATAAACAAAAATATAAAATAAAAAAAAATATCGTTTACTTTGATAAAAATGTCAGCGTAAAAATGATGCAATAAATTATATACAGGTATTTAAATAACTTTTAACTTTTTTGGAAAGTGTAAAAGTAATCATTAATTATTTTTTTTTGTAAAAGTAATTATAAATATTATAAAAAAGAGTAAAAGTAATCATATTTATTAAAGTCCCTTATTGTGAGATTTTTTATTGAAAAAAAATGTTAAAATAGCCATTAATTTATACTAAAAATGTAAAAATAACTATGTATTTTTTGAATGCACGTGTAACTAAGAGTTGATTTCTGAAATATTAATTCACAAGTTTTTATATTATTTATATAAGTTGGAATCCAATAGAGTTTTAATTATGAGATAACTAGGAGTGATATAGATCATCTCAACTTTAACATATGCATATGCGATCTTCCATCGCTTTCTAGTTTTTCTCTCAAACATCTTACTTTAAAATCTACTTAGTGTTGGTTGTGGGATTATTTTAATATTTGTGATCACAACATTTTAAAGGTTGGTGTTTATGTTAGATATTTTAACTTTTAAAATTTGAGTGACAAATTTCTTTTACTTCATCATTATCGTTAAAAAAAAATGGGACTTTTTGAATATTAATTCATCAGTTGTTATTTGATTTTTATCATTTTAATTCCCAAATTGATAAAATACTCATAATACAAAAAGTCAACTGATATATTATAAAGTAGGATGTCTGGTAAAAAAAAAGTAGGAAATGATGAAAAATCACATATACATATAGTAGTGTTGGGATAGTCCATATCATCTTATAATTAAAATCTTTTTAGACTCCAACTTGTATAAACAATATAGTATTTAAGAAGTCTACTTTTAGCTTCTTTTTCATAAAAAAATATGTTTTTTTTTCCGGCAAAAAGAAGAAGAAGTGGTATAAGTTAATAGTTATTTTAATATATATTTTTTTATCAAAAATGTCATAGTAACGGATGTGATTATTTTTACATTAAAAATTGTTGTTAATTACTTTTACATTTTTTTAAAATTAAATATCATTTAAACACATACATTAACCTTTGATGTATATAAGTCCACTTTTTCAGTTAAAATTTAATTGAGTATCTTGTTAATTTTAGAGAAAATAACAGTTAGATCCTATAAATAGGATTTAATATTAGAATAGTCCCTAATAACAATTTAACAGTGACAAATGACAATTTGAACCGTGAAGATTAACAACTTATAAAAACTTTTATGATATTAAGTGTCATCTCTAAGATCTAATTGCCAATTTTCCCTTAATTTTATGCCATACAGATAAGAGGGAATTACCAACTTTTCCTCCGTCCACCGGTCCCCACTTTCCAGATTCTGGTTCCCAATACAGTTCAGTTGCATGCGAAGTTGAATACCCATTCCTTCCTCCTCGTTATAAATTCAGTGGCTCTCTCCCTCTACCTTCACTAAGCCAAATAACCAGGCTCAGGCTCAGTTTCAGTTATTCTGTTTCTGTGATCTACCATGGCTACTAAGGATAACAACACCAAACCTCCTTCTCTTCAGGTTGAACAAGCTACCTCCCCTCCGGATTCCAGCCCTCTCCGGAAAATCATCGTCGTTGCTTCCATTGCCGCCGGAATTAATTTCGGATGGGCGCTTCAGCTTTCCTTGCTAACTCCCTATGTTCAGCTCCTCGGCACCCCTCACTTTTGGGCTTCCTTCATTTGGCTCTGTGGTCCGGTCTCCGGATTGCTGGTTCAGCCAATTGTTGGTTACCACAGTGACCGATGTACCTCCCGATTTGGCCGCCGGCGACCTTTCATCGCCGCTGGCGCACTATCTGTCGCTATCGCTGTTTTCTTGATCGGTTACTCCGCTGATATCGGCCACATGATTGGCGATTCCCTTGACAAAAAGACGCGACCGCGATCCATCGGGGTCTTCGTCTTCGGATTCTGGATCCTCGATGTGGCCAACAACATGCTCCAAGGCCCGTGTCGAGCTCTATTAGCCGACCTCGCCGCCGGTGACAGCCGAAAGACGCGTACGGCGAACGGTTTCTTCTCGTTCTTTATGGCCGTCGGAAACGTCCTCGGCTACGCCGCGGGAGCCGACGGCAAGCTTTACAAGAGCTTCGCCTTCACTAAAACCAAAGCCTGCAACGAATACTGTGCCAACTTAAAGAGCTGTTTCTTCATATCCATCGCCCTGCTCTTGTTTGTCACAACCATCGCCATGTTCTACGTGAAGGAGAAGCCCCTGCAATCGCAAAAAGGCGGGAACGAAGGGGATGATTCAGTGGATGAGGGAACAGGAAGCTTACCGTGCATGGGACAGATGCTGGGTGCATTCCGTGAGTTGAAGAGGCCGATGTGGATTTTACTCCTGGTGACGTGTCTCAACTGGATTGCTTGGTTCCCCTTCTTGATGTTCGATACTGATTGGATGGCGAAGGAGGTTTACGGGGGAACGGTTGGGGAAGGTAAGGCGTATGATAAGGGGGTGCACGCGGGGTCGCTGGGGCTTATGTTGAACTCGGTGGTGTTGGGGGTGGTGTCTTTGGGCGTGGAGTTGTTGGCGCGTGCGGTTGGGGGCGTGAAGAGGCTGTGGGGAATTGTGAACATCTTGCTCGCCGCCTGCTTGGCCTCCACCGTGTTGATCACTAAGTTGGCAGAGCATTCACGGCGGTTCGCTCCCGGCTCACATGATCCTCTGCCACCTACCGCCGGGGTCAACGGAGCTGCGCTATCTCTATTTGCCTTGCTCGGAGTTCCCCTCGCGGTGAGTCCCTCACCATGAATCTTTGTTTTCTTTTTTCTTAATTACTTTAATTATAAAAATTAATACCCGATCTTATGATAAAATCTGATATAGTAAGTTTGACCGGGATTGTCTGTTGCCAAAAGTGATGTGTTTGACATACTTCATCGACATGAAAGTAATCTCTGTTTCTAGAAGAGCCTAAATTTGAATTCGCTTCATCATTTTTTGAGATTCTATTTGAGTTACCCGACTCTCTTTAACTATTTTTACCCCTGATTAATTTATTATCTTTACCAACATTCTTTTCACTCATATTTTTCTTATGCTGTATTCTCTTTCCTACTTTCGTTTATCACTACCCTCTTTTATTCATTAAGTGCATACTTAAAATAATTTATAATATATTTATCATTTTTAACTAACTTTTTTATAATGTGTAAAAGTGATTGGAGATGAATAATCCATGAATATAAGTACTACTACTATTATACTGTAATTATATTTTTCATAGAAATTGGTTTATTTTCTATTTCATAATAAAACAAGGGAAAAATTTATTCTTATTGTTAGCATGCATAAATGAACACATGGGTTGGATGGTGCAAGTTGTTGGTATTATTTCATTGCCAATTGTGGGTGGACGAACAAAGATACATTGGCCACACAAATATACGGGTAGGGCAATAAGAGTTAGGCAAGATTTTCTGCAATTCCAAAACAAGTTCTTGGATTTTTGCGGTAAAAGAATCTGGTATTTCCCTCTTGGGCCAAATAATATTCTGATGGCTGGCAAAAACAATTGGATTTAAAAAAATTCAAAAAACAAAAAAGCAAGATGGTGATGCAAGTGGGTTTTGGGTTTCGGCTAGTTGTCTGGGCAAGTTGTTAACGTGTTAAAAAAACAATATGTCATGATAATTTTAACCGTCAAGTTCACTTTTTTATGGGCCATATATTTGCACCGGAGGTCTAATACTAAAGTGATTTGTTCTTTATTTTGTGCAGATCACTTACAGTATTCCTTTTGCCTTAGCATCCATTTTCTCCAACACATCAGGCGCAGGCCAAGGTAAATAAATTTTAAACTGCTTTTCTTTTTTTAAATAAACCAAAACCCAGTTGATTTTAAGATTGACTTTAATTTAATTGATTCATGTATCTCACTTCATTCGAACAGAAATTTATACGCACATGCTTATTTATTCTTTTATTTGCCTCGAATTTTTCAGGGTTATCTTTGGCAGTTCTCAACCTTGCAATCGTCGTACCACAGGTAATTAATTCATAACTTGTTCCCTTAAGAAAATATATGGATTTCCCCCAATTTTAATTTTCTTTGACATATAAATTGATAATTTTTTTTTTTAAAAAAAAATTCA
The DNA here is from genome assembly GCA_037177275.1 of Acacia concinna. Classification (NCBI taxonomy): domain Eukaryota; kingdom Viridiplantae; phylum Streptophyta; class Magnoliopsida; order Fabales; family Fabaceae; genus Acacia; species Acacia concinna. The sequence goes on from JBAGKO010000010.1 coordinate 31,689,615, forward strand.
GATGTTTGTATCTGTTGTGAACGGACCATGGGATGCACTCTTTGGTGGCGGAAACTTGCCGGCGTTCGTTGCAGGAGCTGTGTCAGCTGCAGCTAGCGGCGTATTATCGATGATCTTGTTGCCATCTCCACCACCAGACTTCAAGCCAAGCGTCGGGGGAGGGCCTCATTGATGAAAATAATTCGCAAATTTTGGTTCAAAATTGGTGACCTAGCTTTTTAATATATAAGCATGTATGTATGTATGTAAATTTAAGGCTCATGTTCTGTGCAACTCCATAAAAAACTGCCATTTTTGTGGTAGCTAAGCTAGCAAAATGAACAATTGAGCCTTCTTAAGAAGGGTTATTTTTGGTGTAAATTTTGGTCATCATGGTCATGGATATGTGTAATTAGGTGGACCCCAAAAGGCCAAAAAAAATATTTTAAATGGAAAATTTGGTTCCATTTTGGGGTGCCTTCAATGTTGAATTGAAGTAGATGATGATGATAGAGGGTGAGTAAGCCAGCCAGTGTGCTTTTTAGATGATGGGGGTAATAAAACAATGTGCAAGGGTGGGGAGGTAGAGTGGTTTATATGAACCGAACCGGTCGTGACTTGGACCCGGTTCTCCCCACCTTCTCTGCTTTTCAATTTTTAATGTTGCTGCTAATAAAAAAGTTCCTCTTTTCTCTCACGTTTCAAGTCTTGTGCATTATATAATTATATTATATTTTCAATCTTTTTTTCATTTGGTATATATTCTTACTGCATTTATAATTCAACTTATATGATGAGAGATTTTATGATTAACGTTCATAATTCAATAACTTGTTCAAGTTCAATATATAACTATCATTTTTTTTTAAAAAAAGAATTATTCTTTAATGCATTTAATTCTTAATATAAGAGCTATTTAATTAATCTAGATATATTTATGCTAATTAAATAAATTAGTTAATTGTAACAATTGTGATTTAATTTTCCTAAACTACCATTGAGCAAAGTTAAATTTTATATTAATTTGTAAGTTAGATAAATTAGTTTGGATTATTTTTAGGTACAAAATCAACACTCCAATACAACTAATTCCTATATATATTTAGGATTGGAAACGTACCATTTAAAAAAATTATAAATAATATTAATTACTAGTTATTCAATCATAAACTTATATTCACTAATTTAACTATGTATTAAGTGCAGTTAAGAAAATAGGTAAAATAAATTAAGACACGTTAGAAAGTTTAAAAGAAAGTATAACATATTAATCACATTTCTTAACACACACACCTGTGTGTGTGTGTGTAAAAATCTTAGACGATGATGGCAAATAATAAAAAGCATGTTAGACTACAGATAAAAAGACTCTGAAGAAACAGGAAAATAACAGAGAGACACACACACACGGAGGAAGAGTATATATGGTAAAATCAACATATAAGAAACAAAGAATAATGTACCACCTTCTTACCCAAAAAAAAAAAGAAAAGAAATAATGTACCGCCTCCTATCCTAAATCAACGTAGGACTCAATTGAGCGGTTAGCTGTAGAGCTGTTTTAATTAACAATGGAGAAGTGATTGTTTTTTTTTCCAGTGTGACTTTTAAAAAGAGTCATATTGAAAATTAGACTTATATTTAATTTGACAGTAGTATAAGTGTTTATGGTAGTGCCCATGTATTTGTTAATGAATAGCAGTAGACTTTAACATTAACATATTATAATGACAAAATTAAGTATACAAATAGTTTGAATTTAATAACCAATCACGTAAAAAATATCTGATCAATCATAATTTACCACTTATATGAAATCAATTCAATGATCTTGTGCTTGATCATTACCAAAAAAAAAACATCACCATAATGGGTTAGTACATGATCATACTTAACTACTAATCCTAGTTACAATCAAACTTGTCACCCTGTTTGGTTCCCTTCCTCTGATTGTTCCCTTCCCCTTCCCCTTCCCCTTCCCCTTACCCTTCCCTAGCTTTCACCGACATATACATATCTAGACATATATATTTGCCCCGTAAGTCTTCCATGTTCTCAAGCTCTTGAAGCTGATGAGTAAGATCCTCCACTTAAATTTGTTTCTCAGCCTGGATGCCCTCAAGTCTGCTAACTTCAGTGATTTCTCAGCCAACGCCATGACAGCAGCCGTGGTCTCTTCTTTGAACTTGAGTTTATTCTGCGACTCCAACATAGACTGCTTCGCATCTTCAATTCAAGCTCCTGCTTGCTTAAGCGCTGGCAGCTGTAGAGTCACCGATTACAAATATCAATATTCAACGAATTGATTCCACTAATAAACTATTCAAGAAAACCTTCAACCTACATCGTAAACATGCCAATTTTATACTTGGTCCTCAGAGACATCTTCTGATCTGGTGCAGGATTCTTGATCATGATCGGACCTAAATCATCATCCTCCTAGCATCCGCCATTTATATATCATAGATGGTAATACTGACTAATGCAAAATGCCATAGGTGATCAATGAAGCAACTTTCATCCACACTAATACTGAATCACCGATATGTGGGTATTTGTCTTATAGGGTACAACAAGTAGTAGTATAGAGAATGTGAAAACGTAAAAATAACTGATAAATCCTATTTCTTATATATTTTTATCACATCTTACTCATTTATTTTGGGACTATTTTAAGATAATTTGAATTTATTAGCTAATATTGGGATAATTTGCTAATTCAATGAGATAATATAAATCTGAATTAATTATGTATTACTAAGATTAAATTGTTAATATTTTAATTTCTTATTTTATAATAGATTAATATTTACAATTATATGATTGATCATCATCTCATTTAATCCCCTAATTAACCTAATTGCCGCCTATATGTTTTGTGAGGCTGAAACTGAAACTCACGTACAGATTGTTTTGTTCTCTTGGGCGCATCACCAACCATTCAATTCAGCACCATTCATCAACTCACACATGTCCTCTCTCCCACGCACAAACATCCACTCACACACACCATCACTTCATTCCACTTTCCCAATCGCATCTAGCCGTGCAAGAACCAAATTCAACAATTCATCAATTGCCTCACACATTCATCCATCCATCATGACTGTCAGCTTCATGAAGCCTAAAGTATACACGAGTGTTTTCTTTTATCAATTTGTTCAAAGACTTAAATTCTTCTAGTTCTAGATAATTTTGAGTTGTTTTAGATTGTAGACATTTAATTTGGATTGAATTGATATTTAAAATTCATGTGCGCTTAACATTATTGTTTGCAGCTTTTTTATTGTGAATTATATTATTAATTGAGTTTCATTTTTAATTTAATTGTCAATCTGGGTATACTCTTGATTGTTTAATTTAGTTGGGTAATTGTCTATTTATTTAATTAGGCATTGTAATTGTCTATCTTAAATATATTTTGTTGGGTTTTAATGGTTTTAATTAATCAATGCTCATCCCATAATGAGTTTTCTAGCCGATTAAGTGTTATTTAATATAAGGGTTTACCAATTTCAATTTGGTGATTAATTATGTTAATTCCAATATTTTGATCAATCTTCCTTTAGTCTAATTAATTCATTTAGGCGAAGAATGTTAACTCCATATGAATTTTAAATTGTCCTCTTAATCATAACTTAATCAAATCCCTATTTGTTTTGCTTGCACTTAAATAATCTCTTTACTTAAGATTTTAATTCTATTTTCGCAAAAGACCAAAACCCCCCAAGTTGCATTTTTATTAATATAAATTAGTCTCATTCTTGTATAGGTTTCAAAGTCAGTTGCATATCTCAATTAGTTAGTTCAATTGCATTTAGATAATAATGGCATGCATTCTAGTTAGGCCATAACACTACATCTTTTCTCACTTAAATTCAATACTAAAGAAGAACCCATATATTACGCCTTGAGAGAATAACCTAAATTGACCATAAACTACATAAGTATCTAATACTTGGTTTTATTTACTACTTTAGCAACAGAAGCAGGACCATCAATAACACTGGAGATGAATCAAAAACCCTAGAGAATGGAGTTAGAGAGGGTAAATGAAGAGGAATCTAACCTTGTATTGAATTGGAAATTCTAAGAAGCTTAATTCTAGATGAGTACAGGGATATACTAATACGATGCAGTTAATGAGTAATCCAAGTGGAATTAAATCCAAGTTGTTGACGATAGTGGTGAATGGAGAAGGGAGTTTCAACTTGGAAAAGATTATTGAAACCAAATTCCCAATGAGACTGACGGGCAATTCCTACCGACTAGTCTTGCTTTGCCTGTTTTTATTATGGCCACGGCAATGCTTCATCGACAACCAAGTCAATGAGATCGGTTTTGATGGGAGATGAGGTTTGTGGATATTATATTGGTGACAGAGACCAAGAATTGGATAATGGGGTTTGATTTTGTCGCCCCTATTTCTTAAAATCATTCAGCGCAATTTTATCTATTCACAAATGAAATTTATTATAAAAAAATCTCATGAGACTTTAGTACACTTTTTTTTTTATCATATTTTCCCTTATTTGGTAATTCACTGCAATTTTTTTTTAAAATTTTATTGGGAATAGAAATAAATGAGTTTGAGGTTACAATTTACAAGTGCTAAGCATTATAAATGAGTTGTAGTTGTTCTTGTTCTTAAAATCATGTGAGTGTAAAGAAAGATGTTTGTAAATTTTTAAAAAAAAATACATTGCATGTATATTTTTTAATTTTACATTATGTTTGGAGTTGATAGAGCATTTAGTGTCATGGGTTCAAAGCTTACCCATAATTCGAATTCGAAGTGGTTTGGGTGAACCCAATTGACATGCAAGGCCCACATCCTCATGCTTTGCATGGACGGTTTTGTGTTTTCGGTGCTGTGTATTCTAAATTTTTCTGGTTGTGTTTTATTGTTTACAGAAAATTTACAACTACTTTTTTGTATAAGTAAATTAGATCAAATTATACAGAATTTTTTTTGCCCACACATTCCTATTCATTATGCACATATTAAAGGGAGTTTCAATTATTAGAAATAATGATTAAATAAGGTATTTTAAGTAAATGAGCTCATATTTGTTATAAAATAATTAGCTAAATTAACTTTTTAGCATCTATAAATTAGTTATATAACTCCCACTTTTAAGGACTTGTTTTATATGAGGGATTTGGAGGGCAGGGAAAATTTTTATAAGTTGAATTTGAAAAAAAAAATTAAAGAATTGGGGTTAAAAGTTTTAAATAATGTTTTTATACTTTTTTATGTTATATTTTCTTTTTATTAAAATTTTATAACCCCAGCTCTTCAACGTCCTTAAATTCAACTCTTAAAATTTTTATTCCCCTCCCCTCATACCAAGAAGCCCCTTACATGGGCCAAAAAAAAATAAAAATCCCACCTTTAGGAATATTTTAAGAAAAATAGAAATGGGTGGGAAAGATAAGTAAAGTAAATGCTTCTCACAATGGGTATGGAGATGGTTGACTCAAACGGAGGCATTTGGTTGGGTGGTAATGACAAAAAGATCAATACAAATTAAATTCCCTTTTTACTTTACTTTTTTTCTTAATTTTTTTTAATGTGGGTGCATGCATGAACATTTTTCTGGTAACAGTTAGGCATTAATATCTTTAACCCCACAAAAAATTCATTGAACTTCTATAGTGAAAGAATCTGAATCGCATCAATTAATATTGCCATAAACTTCAAAGCACGATTTTCAATTGGTTAAATAAATAAATAACAAGTTGTAACTTGCAAGATTAAAGTAGGTTTGGATTTTGTGGACAAATT
>JBAGKO010000010.1:31695481-31723257 GCA_037177275.1 Acacia concinna
CGGTTTTTTTAACTGCTACTAAATCAATTTGTAGCGGTTAAAACCGCTACAAATCACACATTTTAACCGCTACAAATGTGTGTCTTTTTGTAGTGAGTCTCCATAGCATTAATTCCAAAACAGCAACCTTCCTATCAATAAAGAGAAAAGTAAAACAATATTATGATGATGATAAACTGAAACTCTTTTATTTATTTTTATTTTTATTTGAGAAAACTTCCCATAATTATTTTTCTTATCTAAACTTAAAAAATTCTATCTTAAATTTGAAAATTTATATTTTAATTTGAAATCCCACAAATAATCACCAAATTGATATTTCATCAATTTTTTTTAAAAAAATCTCTTCAATTTAGCATAGATGACTTTCCAAATAAATCCTAAATAAATTAAAAATGGGAAGTCATTAGTAATTGAGTTTAGGGTTTAGCGGTAACTCTTTACAACAATCACCATTTTCTAATGTTTTCGTTTTTTATAATTAGATTTTGCATCATATGAGTGATATTTTGACATCATAAAACATTTTGATATCATATCTGTCTCTTTTTTGCGCTAATAATAGTATCCCTATCTTGTTATTATTGTAATTACTATTAATTTGTTTACACTTTCCAAGATAGAAATGGAGTTTAAAGTAACAACAAAAGAGACTTGTTAACCATGTATCAAAAAGAAAAAAACAGAGAGAGAGAGAGAGAGAGAGAGAGAGAGATGTTAACTAAATTGAAATGGCGATATTCAGGACATGGCAAAAGTCATAATTAATGTAGGGCTCGAAAGCTTCCAAGAAAGGCAATAAAAGCGAATATATTGAATAAATAGGATAGTGGAAACATATATCCATCACCATATGAATATAAGGCAAGGCGATGAGTATGGTCGGGGTTTCTTTAATTTAGGGTATTTGATACCATAGTGGAGACAGTACATATTACCCCACAAAAGCTTTGGTCTCTCGTGCTTCTGAATATATTTATCACAATCCTGATTCCTATGTATTCTCATTTTCTCAAACCTTTTTTCATGGAAAACACTCTATATTTGTTGGACCACATTAGCTGTATGGCAAACCATTTTTAGCATTCAGAAAGTAAGTTATGGAACTATATGACTTTAAATAATTAATACTCCTCCCATCCTATTTATAAGTTATACTTCAAATATGGTTTATCAAAAAAATTTAAAAAAATATTAAACCTTATTAATATTTGCCTTCAAATTTAATGCCTTCTAAATTTTACCCTTATTCAATATAAACAACACCTTAATTATGAGAATAAAAAATATTACATAAAATCAAATGAAGGGTAAAATTATACATTCAAATAAAAAATTTAATAATGTGACTTATAAATATAGCCAAACAAAACTTTCTCTCTTTGCCATATAAATACAACAAACTAGCAGTAAATATGCAGTTGCTAGCACTCTCGAAAATAGATGCGAATATGAGGATGAAAATAATAATCATAGTAATCTGTAAGAGATAATAAATTAATATCCTAAGGGAGGAGAGTATATATAGCTGGACGCATCAGAAAGATATTTGATGAAAAGGGCAAGTGGAATCCAGTAGATGAAAAAGCATGCAACAAAAGAAAAGGGAAAGCGATATTAGAATGGTGAGCCATAGATCTCTCTTTTTATGTGACACACACACACACATATAAGAGATAGGGAGATTGTGATCTATAAATGACCTACAAGATCTTCAATGTTCAATCACACTACATGGCCACAATATATAATGATTTTCCCCTTCTTCTCTAGAAAGTGAAAAGAAGAAAGTGATCGAGGAGCTCGTCACACTACTTTTTTTTACATATAACTTTTCTTTTCGATGTCACACATCGCTGTATGTGCTCTCTTTATTTATGAGCAAGAGCCAAAGTTCATATACGTCAAAGCTCATGTATATATATATATATATATAGAGCTCACAATTAATAGAGTAAGCCATTGGTGCAACTCATACATGAAAATGTCCATCAGTGTAATTTAGAATTAAATTATTTGCCTTTCTATGGAACTGAGATAAAATGAGATAAAAAAAAGGAACTGAGATAAAATGAATCGCTGCGGCTAAAGGACAGCCTATAGAATATCAAAAGGGTTTTAGCCTTTTGGGTGTATTCCCTATTAATGAAGTCTGTGCAGTTGTTAATATCTTCTCAATGGAAAAGTTATATATACCTAATTTGTCACACCACACGTTGCCCTTAATTGGAGTAAAGATTTGAAGATTGACCAATAGAAACAAAGTATTTCTAATCATCAATAGAATGTAGTCATGCACGCAAAAGTTAGGGCATTTCATTTATGTAATAACTTTATAAAACAAATATAATATTATGACAAATGAAGTGAAGCTAATAAATGCTAAATCCCTTTTCATGGTTGTTATTCATCTAAAGATATAACCATAAGTCATCAATAATATGGTGTATGTAACCAAGTCCTCAAATGTGTTTTTAAATTTTTAGTATATACAATGTTAGTCAACTAACCTTTGCTAGATTAAAACTAACAAGCTCTCAATTAAGATAATCATCCGGAAGTGTTGTTTTTTGGCCAAATGATACTACTACATTTGATATTTAATTTTAGATCAGCTTATTCATAGTAGAAATTGTACTATAATCGAAATCTTAGATTAAAGGCTGAAGGTAGTATTAAAAATTTGTATGTCATATTGTGCTATTTAAATAAAAATCATACTTACATTAAATTCTTTATTTCTATTCCATCAAATGTTCCAATCATGCAATGCTGTGTCCTTTTTTTTTTTACATGAATTTATATTAAATGAATATATTTTAAAATAAAGATGTATGACTACATATAATTGAGAAACTTGACGAAATAAATATAAATAACTTAATATAAGTATTTTCCTTTAACTAATATATACTACAGTTGATGCCATATTTATTTATTTTTAAAAAAATGTGATCAATATAATATATGTACAACACATGACAAATGCTTGAAAAAAAAATTATTGGCAACAAAAAAAAAATTATAATCAACAACCAGTCAATTAAAATTAAAAGTATGGGCTCATCAGATCACTTCAACTTAAAATAAGGTCATCGTTCACCCCAACTCTTTCCGTTTCAATTTGAGCCAAATCATTACTTCTTTGTCCACGATGAGATAACACATTTGCATAGTCATTAATAATTCAAACCTGCTCGTAATAAATAGGTAATAACTCTCTCATAACCTGATCATGCAGGCTTCAGAATATTCTTTCCCCTTTTCGCAAAATCCAATCACTAGAACTAGGGAAATGAGCGAAGAATGGACAAAGAGTGCCCGTGGTTACCAGAGGGAAGCATATATAAAATTAAAGATATTTAATTAAAGATTCACCCTAATCTAATTGAAAGAACAGAATCAATCGTGTAACCAAACATCATCTCAATTTCAAGAAGACGTACCAATGCAAAACTGGAAAAAAAAAAAACCTGCTCCTTGATGTGATTGGAAACGAAAACCTGTCTCACACAGTAGCTAGCCGCCATTTCTTCCTCCAACCAAAAACTCTCACACTTTTCATTTTTCAAAGCCATCTAAATCCAAAATCATCAATTTTAAAAAAGAATTCTAACCACTCACTTCCGTCCTGAATCTCCCAAATGCCAATATATATTTATATATATATATATATGCCATTTATGAGACATCCCGTTAGAAACAATGCAGTATTCACTCTGTCGTTTTCCGTCACATCAACCCTCCACCGGCGGCACCTGACAGGGATGACTGCAACTGCAACAGGTGGTGGTAGCAGTCCGCCGCCGTCGGCCTCTGCTCGGCGTTTTGTTCCATGCACCGATTCTGAAGTTCCCTCAGCATCTTGGGCACGCCAGACAGGCCACTTGTCTTAATCAGATACCCAACTCCCCACACATCCACCTTCACAGTGTGCAATCCCCTCCCCATCTCCGGCGCATGCCTCCCACGCGCCGCCGCCTCCACAATGTAAGGATACAGCTGCGGTGCCCCCACCGCCTCATCAAACCCACAAACAAACCACTCGTTCTCCCTATCACACCTCCTCATCACCTTGTCCCAGCCCAAGTCTCTATGCATAAACGACAAGTCGTGTAGAGCCACTAAAGCTTTCGTCACGTACTTAAGAGCTTCCACTAGTTGTTCACAATTCTCAGGCTTCATTTTACACCCTCTTGGTTTAAACACCAAGCTCAGATCTTTCTCACAAGACCTGAATATAAACTCAGCATGTGGGATTCTATGATCTAAGATCTCATAAATTTCCTTCACCGAAACCCATTTTCTCTTACTATGGAATATCCTAGTGCATGTGTTGGGAGTCATCTCTATAATATTCCCATTTCCAAGATCAACCCTTTCAAAATCACTGTAAGTGAACAACTTGTAGTTCCCACCACTGTTCATATGGAAGCACCTTTCAGCCAACAATGGAAGTAACAAACCGATTCTGTAACATGGCACCAAGGCTTTGACTCTCTCTGAGGGTGAAGATAGGTCAAGAGTGTATAAATCGCTACGAGTGATTCTGTCTTGTGACCTACTCAATGCACAGAATGTTACCACGTGTCCGACAGCGTAGTATCCGAGGATGTAGGGGAGATCAAGATAGGTCCATAGAAGCTTCTCAGCTATGGTTGATGCAGGATCAAGTTGACCTTCTTTAAGTTGATCAGTTTCTTCCCCTCTCCACAAGCAATAATTTTTTACGAAACCGGTTACATTTGGCCATTGATCTTGAAATAACTCAGAGGAATTAACTGAAGAAGTGGATTTTCTAGTTATTAGCATTTCAAGGGGACAGAATTTGGAGACGATTCTGTTGATACAATCGTCCCAGAGGGAGATGAGAGATTCTCTTGTGGATGAAGTGGAGTAAGTGAGGCTAGGGTTGGGTCGAATGATTGGACTTACGACGTCGTATAAGATGGCCCTACAATCCAACGGCTCAGATGAAGTTGTGAAGAATAGCTCCTTCCCTTGAGGCAAGTCCTTGTACACATCCCTCCTCAAAGGGAAGCGTAGTTCTTCCAATGGAGGCTCCTGGATATGCCACGTCAGCTCATACAACGTTGGAAGTGACTGTGGTGAGACACGTAAGCATCCCATGTAGTACTCGGTTGGGTCTTGAAATTCCCATGGAGGCATCGCTGCAACCACAAATAAAAAAAAAACATACAAATATTAATGCTCGCAGAGAATTAATGTTTCATATATATATATATATATATATATATATATATTTTTTTTTTTTTTTTTGAAAAGAAGAAAAACTCGGATTTGTTAAATAATAGCTCTGGCTTACATCTTATCAAGGGTTCGGAGTATGGGAGCTGAACTCTTTCAGGAAAACCTGTTAGAAAAGAGAACAAGGTTAAGGTTTGATTCCTAGAACATGTGAAAGAGAGGAGGAGAAGGAAGAAAATTAAAACTCTTTTTTTTTGTTTGGGGAATGTATCAATGTACCAGAAGCTGAAGCAGAGGCTGAGGAATTAGAATACTTTCTTCTGCCAAAGACTTTGACTTGTTGTCCGGAAACGAATCTATCAACAGAGAAACCTTTTAAGGGACCATCTTCGAAATTCTCCATTGTGCAAAGGACCATTGAATCATCAAAGAAAGATAATTCATCTGCCTTCAGAAAGCTCGAACCTTGAAGCCTAACTCTACCTCTGTGAACTTCACCTTCTTCTGCCCACAAGTTCACTGACTCCTCCCATGTCATTCTTATCTTCCCGATTCGCCGGAGTTCCTTTAATGATGAAGAAGAAGCCAATGAAGGACCTGCAATTTCCATTGGAGGCTCTAACCCTAATATCATCCCTCGTGGTCCATGAAATAATGCCTCACCGCCACTTGTCATCCCTAATTGCTTCGCTCTGGCTGTTATAATCACCAGTACGACTGTTCACTAATTAATTAATTAAAAAAAAAATCTCGACAATATTTTCATTTCAACATTCCCAAACAGTAATTACACCTAGATATAAATGTTTGGCAGAAGAAAGAAGCATGGAATTTATCAAGTGCCCAGTTACATTAGAGAGTTGCAGTAGAGAATTACACCCAAGAGATACTATTTATTATTTGTTCTTACCAGAGAGTGGAAGTTCGTCTTCTCTGAACGGCGGAGGTGCCGGCAGGGCACGTGATCTGGTATCATCTCCGGTGGCGGCGACAATGGAGGAAGAAGCGGCGGCTGCTGCGGCGGCTCTGGAGTGAGAAGTTCTCATTCTGGAACCCATGAATTGAGAGAGCTCTTCGAAGACCTCTTCATCGAAAGAAGCAGGAAGTCTATGAACCTTTCTCTCATAAGGAGAGAGCCTAAAATAGCTTTTACCAACATGGTGTCTCTCACCACCTCTCTCCCATTCATAAACTTTCCTAAATTCTCCAAGCATGTTGTCCCATTTTGTCCCCGCCGTTTTGGCATCTCTATTCACTCCATGCCTCTGAAGAAACTCTGCAACTTCCCTATCTTTATCAGCCCTAGTTTTTCCCCTCGTAGCCTGACCCCCACTCTCTACTTGCTCTGTTCTGCTAGAAGACGACCCTCCCAACTCGGCCCCACCACCACCACCACCACTGCCACCTTGGTACTGGACCCTCCATGCCCTCGCCAACCACAACATCTCGTGGGGTTTCCAAACCGGGCTCACGTATTTCCCTTTCCTGAATTGGTGGTGAATTTGTTGTTCTCCCTCCGACTTGTTCCCTTCCGGTCCGGTGGCCGGGGAGAGAGAAGACGGTACAGGAGGAGAGTGAGTAGGATCAGAGGAGGCAGTGTCTGAGGATGAAGCTGCTGCTGAGGTACGAGGTTGTTGGGTTTGTTGAGGGCTTGATTCTGGAGGGAGTAAAGGAGGCATATGCTGATGAGAGGAAGGAGAAGGAGAAGGAAGAAGCTTCCATTGGCCAGTGGTGTATCTGGTTCTTTTGGGATTAGTCGCAGTCTCAAACGGGGAAGAAGAAGCAGTTGCAGCAGAAGGTGAGACATAGAGAGGAGTGGGACTAATGTAAGGCGAAGCAACACTGACGCCAACCACTGACGGGGTTACCGGCGGTTGCTGCGGCTGATGATGATGATGAATTGGCGGCCTGGGTTGTTGATCCGAAGATTCCTCCAAATGAGGAGAAGAAGAAATCTGCTGTGTCTGAGACTGTTGTGGTGGCTTCTTGGTTGTATCTCCTTGGTCACTCATCTCTCACAAAATGGGCCCCCGATCAAGAATTTAAAAAACAAAAAGGAGGATAGTGATGATGATGGTGATGATAAATTCTTTTATTTAGGGACGAACAAGAAGAATCGACATGGAACTAAGCAGCTTAGTTTGGTTGGGGAAGAAAGGAGAGGCCAATTATGAAAGGGAAAGTGATGAAAGAAAAGAAAGGAAGGATAGAGATTAGAGAGAGAGAGAGAGAGAGAGAGGGAGAGAGAGGGTTTGGGGTTAAAACCAGGTAATTAATGGAGTCGTAAGAGGAGTGATATGGGAGAATAATGACAAGTAAGAAAGAGAAGAGAGGGGTAGGGGTGTGTATGATTAGAGAGAGTCATGATGATCATTGTACTGTCTCTGAGAAACGCGGCTATAACAATGTTTATTACACATATACACATTTGCCTTTCTTTCTTCGAGATACCTATCATATCATTTAATTCAATCTTGTTTTTCTTTGCTTATGTGCGTTTCTCTCTTGTTTGGCAAACTCTGAGAGAGAGAGAGAGAAGAGGAAAGAAAGAGGGAGGGGAGAGAGAAATGGCATATCCCCTCGGAGAGTGAGGGAGTGAGTGGAGACTGAAAACTCTGCAAGGAACACTCAGAAGAATTGAGAGAATTCTTTTATCGGAATATTGTTTTTTAAAAACAAAAAAACAAAAAAGTTTGATAAGGGATGGAGACGGCACTGGTCGACGATGGCTCCTGCTACGACGAGCCGATGATGGCTTCCTACTCGCTTTGTCACAATTTCTGGCTCAGTCCCCATTCCTTTCTTTTCCATCTACTTGTGCCTTTCTGATTCGCCTTCTCACTTTGCCTTTTCATTTTTTTTCCCCATTTTTTAATTTGCTTATATAATTTTTATATCTATAAAAGATTGCAGTCATTATATACATATATGATATACATATATACATATGATATACATATACATATATATATATATAAGTAATATTTCAATGCAAATTATTTGATAAACGAAAGTTGCTAAAATATAACAAATTGTATTAAATTCCTTAACAAAACTTATGAACTACCTTGATAGTGTAGATTTATTTTATGGTAAACGAAAGTTATGGTGAATTCCTTAACAAATCATTTTACTCTATCAATAATCATTCCCACCAACTATCGGAGCTTTGACGTCGGCTGGGTATGACATTAATGGTCGTCGGTCGCTATTTGAGGGGGTGAGGGGTTTTTTTTAAAAAAAAAAAAATGTGTAAGGGTATTTATGTCATTTACTCTTGGTTTAAAAAGGACAATGCATGCCTAATACTTCTAGGGTATTATGAATATTGGAACTTTTTTTGTTTTTTCCTATTTTTTTAAATATTTTTATATTTTTTTCTCTTTTTAAAAGATAAAACTATATCTTTAACCTTTTAATTTTATGTATAGTGTTTGTAGTCATTGAACTCTAATATTGTTGACAAAAAATAATAAAACTGAAATTTTAATATTGAAAAAAATTCTTATTAAATTTTAATATATTATATTTAATTTTCAAAATAACAATGAGTTTGCGTATACACAAAATAATAACAATGATTGTTATAAAAAATCATTATTTGAAACTAATAGGACGAGGGTTAAATGCTTAAAGTGATGCTTTCAAAAAATAAGAGACCAAATGCAAATCATGTATAAAGTTTGAGGACCAAATGCTCATTTTTACGTTTTTTTTTTAAAGTATTTTTTCAATTCCCTAACTCTAACATCATTAGTCTCAGATATTTTTTTTTTGACAATCATTGTTGTTTTAAAAATCATACTTGATATGCCAAATATGAAAAACTTTAATATCAACATTTTATTGCTAATGGTGTGAGGCTTAAAAGTATTTAAACGTTAAAACACACCTTATAAAATTAAAAGGATTAAAATAATTTTTTTATGAAGTTAAAGAACTAAAATAATAATTTTGTCCATGTATATGAGTCTCCTATGGCCTTTTTTAACTTGTCCTAATATAATTAAATGGAATGGGAATTCAACGAATTTTTATACAGTTCGGGCATGTTATCAATAACTTCAACAAAACAATCTTACTTCCCCTTTTCAAGGTCCTGATGTTTGGAAAGTATTGTGGCCATCTATGTTACCACCCCGATTGAAGCAACTAACATGGAAAATACTTTAGGGTATCTTGCCAGCATCCAATCTACTTTTTCACAGGCATCTGGCTACTGCAGACGTTTGCTATCTTTGCTCATCTGATGGTGAAACCCTTGATCATTTGTTCTTATTCTGTCCGTTTACAAGGACATACTGATTTGGGAGTTCCTTGGGGTGTCACAGTGACATTCTACCTGCTCACACCATTTCTCAATGGATCTTTACTTGGTGACAACTTCATATAGATCCTATCGATATCTTGACTTTATTGCCTTTTCAGCTAATAGATGACTTGTGGTTTGCACGAAACAAACTTTGTCATGATGGCACCAGCTTATCCCCTACATGTGATGCGAAGAGTTCAATGTAAGGCTTCTGCATTTATTTCTGCTCTCACCCACCAACGAATCTAAACTTATTCTACTCAGTTGCGTACTCTTCTGCCAAGAGTGTCTAGCTGTCATGTAGCAACACAAACCCTTTATAATCAATAGTCCATCTCTTTTAAGTTTTTCCCTTTAGCTTCCCACCATCATCATATTCATATTCAAATCAATTTCAATGGCGATTACTTTCATGACTGGTTAATCTCTCCTAAAGTCCAATTGAGTGTTCTCTATCTCCAGTTGTTGGCCTTACAATCTGCTTTATCTTTCCTCTAACATCAGCAAGTAATCAATCATCCCTACTCCTATGGAATAATATGTAAACTTATTAAAAAAAATTGCACATTAAAATCATTATGCCTACACAGAATGTTTCGTGGAACTTATCCTATTTTCTTAATGATATTTGTAAATTATTACATTGTTTTGTACATTATGTTTTACTTTAAATAAAATTACTCCTTCCATGGAAAAACAAGGAGGGGAGCTCTCCTTTTTCCTACATGTTCTCCTCATTCCTCTTTTTTGTTTTTTAAACAATTACTTTCTTTGGTTTTTTATGTTTGGTATTATATAATATATACATGCTCTGAATAAATTAGTTGATTAGCTTAATCATATGTGTATGGTACAATTTCTAATTATTCAAGGAGAGACCAGATGATGTATAAAGAAACAGAGAGAAATGAAGGATAAATGAAACACAGTACAGATACCTCGCTCATTGACAGTAAATAATGTGTACCGTCTACAAAAAGTAATTTCTTTTTGGGTGACGTACAAAAAGAAATACTTGCTTGTACATTTTATTCATCAACTTAAATACTCACTATTATACGATACATCTGGTGAAATTTAATATATATATATATATATATATATAACAAATTACACACTTCCAATATAACATTTTTTCAATATCAACATGACACAAATCTCACCATGACTTCTCATAACTAAAGATTGCTTCAACTCCAAAAGATAGGCAACTAATGATAGTCACGATGATGTACAAAATAAAAAATAAAAATCCCACATTTCTTATAAGCACAAGTATTTTCCAATCGCTAAAACTATATGTCTGAAATATTGTCAGATAATAAAAATGGTGCATCTCTCCTAATTAAAATTCAAACATTAACAATCATATTTAATTATTAAGTACCTAAACAACTAACTACTTTAATTTTGGAGTCTGACTTTTCCTCCCATCACACTCACAGGTATTTCTTTTGAGATTGAAACTCGAAATTTGAAGATATAGTAGAATCTTATAATGTTTGCTAGACTAACTTGGTATTGACAGAGTCGAATGGCTTTAATTTGTATATTATTCAATCCCTTAACAATTGGTCAATATTATGGTGCTTTTAAGTTGCTTAATGAGTTCCTTACAAGTTACAATTTTAAAATCACAATTACAACCAATATATATACATTGGTTTTGATTTGCAAATTAATCTACAATATTCCGAAAACACCGTTTGCATGGATTTTTCCCATTCATATATGTTTGCACGCATTTCTCTATATATTGTGAACATGAGTTTATTCTCAACACACACACACACCACTAAAAAAAAGAGAGATATAACGTCTGTAAGAAACATTCGTTTTTAAAAAAGCAGAAGTTAAAAGTCATGCGTGGCACAATCATAAATAAAAATGGGACAATTTTAAAAAAAGAACGTCTAGTGGCGGGAAATAGACGCAAACTTGCGTCTGTTATTAAATAACAGACGCATGTTTGCGTGTGTTTATAAAAAACTGACGCAAACATGCGTCTGTTTTTAATAAACAGACACATGTGTGTCTGTTTTTGGCATCACCGACACCCTACCACCCTATCTACTGAGCTTCTACAAGTTTTCAATGTCTGACACTCCGATGAGATGACACATTTAGCGTCCTTTTTATGAAATAATATATGCTTTTTTTTTACTCCCACCACTATTTCCCTCTTATTGTTCGTCTTCTCAATTATTTTCATTCTATTCCTTCGTCTTCAACTATTGTTCTCTGAAATTCGAACGATTTCTCTCTTTTTGATAGTGGCAACCTCCTTCCTTAACCACTCTTGTCTTGCTTTAATATTTCACAGCATCCCTCCCAGACTCTTTTGTGCTCGCTTCTAGCTTGCTCCTATTTTTCATGCCGGCTATTGATGTAAGCTCGCATACCATCAATGTCTCTTTTTTCAAATACTCTCCAACAGTGCTCTTTAACAACAAGATACATACACCAAAATTTGTGAAACATTCACTATCAACAGCTAGTAACGGATACGGAAAATTTTATATATTTTTTCCTTTTTTGTTTGATTTTACATTATAGTAGCTGATTATTTTCATTAGGATTTGTGTAAGATATTAGGTAGTCGGATATTATATTGAATGATGTATTTCTGGTGGATGCTGTAAAATGTTAGATTGGATGTATAATATAGCTTTCTGGTGGTAGATGTTGAATGTTGTAAAATCTAGCTTTCTGTAATTGTATTCTACGGTTAAGTTGCATGAATAAGTAAACAATAAAAAAAATAAAAAAATTGTGTTTGTTTTATTCAGACGCGAGAGTGCATCTATTTTTTACAAAAAATATACGTCTATTTAGGTGTTTGTTCCTCCTTAAATGGACACATAATATTAACGTCCGTTTCAACACTAGTCGTCTTTTGGTTGAACTTTTTACGTCTCCTGCATAAACAACCGCTTGAAAATAGACGCGGAAAGCATTTTAAAACATATGTTAAAACACTTATTTATAGTAGTAACATACACTAAAATAGATTACGTCGTGACGATTGACAAACACGATTATACATGCAAAATAAATACACCATTTAAAAGGAGAGACTAAAGTTGCAACACACGCGCGCGCACATATTAGTTAGCTTATGTAAGTCATGGTTCAAGAGTTATGGTCCCATAGTTGGCTTGGAAGTTGTGGACTCATAAACAAGAGAAAAAAGATAGCCTCATTCAATAATATATATATATATATATATATATATATATTCACGCCCTCAATCAGTCCTATATACATAAGGAAAAGTTTAGTTAATGACCACTTTAGCAAATTAATTTTACTTGTATAGAACCATTTCACTTATTCTTGATGTGTTTGCCATTTGCAAATCAAATTGTTTCTCCTTTGACATAAGCAAATTAATTTCACTACATGCCCACCGGATTGCAGTGAAATCTCATATTTCTTTCAGTTTGATCTAATGAGAATTAATCTACTATACAATGGTCCTTAGATGAAAATTTCCCTAATACGTACACATTGAATTGATGAGAATATCACAGCCACCCACAATGTATAGTATTTACATTTCAGCCCCATAGCTTAATGGACTTAATTAGGCTCACCTATCAAGGGTTGATCAGCCATTAATTCAACAGGACCAGAGACAAGTATATATATGTGCAATCATATAATATGTTGCACCTTTATTTCCCAACAAGGGTTCACAAGTCCACAAACATATATAATGTAAAGCCACGTTACAAGCAAGATCATGTACAAACATAGTGTTCATCATGTGACCAAGCTAAGGGCCAATAACTTCTTTTCAATTGATTGTAAGTTTGAGTTCAAAATAATTATTGGATTATTACAACTAATAACGCATGAGGGATGTTATGATAAATGATTTGGAAACTAGGGTACAATAACCTTTGTGATGAGCTAATAATAACAAATATGTATTTTCCGTCTTATATGAGAAAGGAAAGAAACTTACATTTACTCAGTTTGATTTAATGGAAAAGAATAATATCAACTATATAAAGCCGATATATAAATTTTCTCATTTAAAAAATCTCTCATTCATGTGCTTAAATGAAAAAAAAATCATTATTTAATATATTTCTTTGATTTTTTGTTACTTACTATATACTCTCTCCAGTTCTAATTATAAGAATTAGTTGACTTTTTTTAGATAATTTTAAGAAAATTAATTACATTACTTAATCATATTATATGTTATATTTGGTTATATTCTATATTAATTCATAAGTAAAACAATATAGTTTCAAAAGATAATAAATTTTAAAGTCTTAAAGTAAATACTTCTTATAATGGGTGCGGAGATAGTTGGCTCAAACGGAGGGGTTTGGCTGGCTGGTGATCACAAAAAGATCAATACAAATTAAATTCTTTTTTTCTTTCTTTTTTTATTTTTTTTAATGTGGGTGCCTGCATGAACATTTTCTGGTAAGAGTTAGGCATTAATATCTTTACCCCCACAAAAAAAATTGATTGAACTTCTACAGTGAAAGAATCTGAATATCGCATCAATTGCCATAAACTTCAAAGCACGGTTTTCAATTGGTTAAATAAATAAATAACAAGTTGTAACTTGCAAGATTAAAGTAGGTTTGGATTTTGTGGACAAATTGTTAACGATGAATAATATTTCAGGAAAATGGTTACTATGGGCGTGTATTTTGATTATTATTTAATAATTGCTTTGGGAAGTAAAAAAGTGGGCAATTATGTAGCAAGGAGTTTAGGGACAGAAGAGGACAACAACAAATGCTTTGACTGTCTCTCACGAAGCTCGGGGAGCAGGGTCCTTCAACTTAAGCTGCAATTAGCTAAAAAAAATTAGGTTTGATAACTTATTTTGCTAACAGTTTTTTTTTTAAATAAAAAATTTATTAAAAAAATATGTTTTTATCAATTTTTTTTAAAAAAAAAGAAAAAAGAAACATTTTTAAAAATTTAAAAATAAAAACTGTTTTAAATTGTTTTCTTGTTTTTGTTTTTTCATTTTTCATTTTTTAAGGATATCATTTACTCATTATCGACACAACATTACCAATAATGACTACCTTCATGTCATCACCAACGGCCCCGTTGCTATATCAATTCAAAAAATAGATTTTTTAAAAAATAACTATATAAACAGTTATTTTATTTTTTTAAAACTTGTTTCTAAAAAATGTTTTATAAAACTATTCTAGAGAATAAAATCAAACAAATCCTATACTTCCTTTATTATTCTTATTCTTATTATTATTATTATTATTATTAATGTAAGAGTTAAATATATAATTTAAAAAATTAGTTGATTCAGTTTTATGGCAACAAATTTTTGCTGGCTTCCAAAAAATAACTCTTTTAATCATTAATTTGTAATAGAATTATTTCTTGATAAAAATCTCCTTTAATATATGTAAGCAATATGGATAGTTTGAAAAAAATTATAAAGTTAGAAACAAAATGGATGGAGGAATTATGTACATTTAAGACCACAATAAGGCTTCTAATTAAAAAAAAAAAAAAAGGCTTCTAATGAAAGCATATCTGGAGTACAATATACTACTTCGAATATCCACACTAAATTGGATTATGGTGACCATAGACACACACGATTATAGATGCAAAATAAATACACAACTTAAAAGGATAGAGACTAAATTTGCAATATATATATATATTAGTTAGCTTATGTAACCCATGGTTCATGAGTTATGGTCTCATAAATAAGAGAAAACCGATAGCCGCATTTAATAATATATCCACTCCCTCAATCAGTCCTACGTACATAAGGAAAAGTTTAGATGATGACCGGGCCACTTTAGTAAATAAATTTCAATTAGCTCCCAAAAATAGAAAATTTTATTTCAAGCCTATAGCGATGCAATGAAATTAATTTGTTAAGTAAAAATATAAAAATAACCCCTTCAAAATCAGATGAGAAACAAACTCATTTGTAAGTGGCAAATATATCATAAACAAGTAGATATAGGAATAAGCGAAATTAATTTTTTTTAACATGAAAAATTCCATTTGTAAGTAATAAACACATGATGAACAAGTGGAACTTCACTTTTTTATATCAAATATCATCCAAAAATTGTTCACATGGCTATTCCACTTAAACATAATGTTTTCACTACCTGCAGATAAAATTTATCTTGATTATACTTCAATGTATTTTTATTAATAAATTAATTTCACTTATCCATATAGAACTATTCCACATATTCATGTTTGTTACTTACAAATTTAGTTATTTCTCCTTTAACACAATTTAATTTCACTACAGGCCCACCGGATTGCAGTGAAATTTCATATTTCTTTGAGTTCTAACAATAATTAAGTTGCTGCAGTGGTACTTATATGAAATTTTCCCTCACACACATTGAATTGATGAGAATATCACAGTCACCGCCAGTGCATAATGTTTACATTTCAGCCCCATAACTTAATGGACTTAGGCTCACCTATCAAGGGTGGATCAGCCATTAATTCAACAGGACTAGAGACAAGTATATATATGTGCAATCATAAAATATGTATATAATATGTTGCACCCTTATTTCCCAACAAGTGCTCACAAGTCTACAGACATATACAGTGTAAATTGTAAAACCATGTTACAAAGCAAGATCATGTACAAATAGTCTATTCAGCATGTGACCAACGGCCAATAAATTCGTTTCAATTGATTGCAAGTTTGAGTTCACAATAATTATCGGATGAACATGGAATTAAAGAAACTTAAATTTACTTGAGTTTGATTTAACGGGGAAGATATATAACAAGTGTTGAAATAAGTGTTGTGTGTCAAAGAGAAAAAGAAATCTCACATTATTTCGGAGAGAGAGAACATAAATGTATATAATATAATTTGTGAACTTGGACTTATAAATGGGGTAAGAGGAAGAGTTGGCTCACACACAATAATGGCCCTTTAGGAGGCAAACATAATTTAAATTTGGCAATGGCGATTCCCCTTTGCGTGCGAGTAAATATAGACTAGACACTTTTTTACAAAATATTTTTTGAAAAAATCTAAATTTTAATTTACGTAAATACAAGTGGCAACCAGACCAGATTTTATTAAACCGATTATATTTTTCTAGCTTTCATATATGATCTTGTTGCCCTCAAACATTCATAACCCAAGTCTTGGTTGCTCCTTGACGTTTAAAACGGATGGTGTGAGTTGTTAACGTTTGTAACCGATGAGTGAATTGCCATGAACGATCTTAGTGGTGTTTTAGATCGTGTCCGATGGTTGCCTTGGCTCGCCGCTTATAAAAGACACTGCTTGCAAAAGGTTCAAATATCTCACTCATAAACCTCGAGCACTCTCCTCCCTCTCTGTTTCGCTGTGGTTGTTGCTTGTTGTTTGCTTTATTATTGTTTCGTTATTCTACTCATCTTGCTTTATCTTAGGAAGTGCCGCTTCAATTCCAATCAGTCAGCGGTGGCAGAATAGCTCTTAAGAGTAGCTTCCGTAGATGTGACTCAAATTAACCGCCTTATTTTCAAGAATTACGCCAACATCAAGTATATAAATTTTCTCATTTGAAAATCTCTCTCAATCATTTCACATACTTAAATAAAAAATCATTATTTAATAAATTTCCTTAATTTTTTTGTCACTTGGTATATACTCTAACTACTTTTTAACATTAGTTATTCTCCTTGCTCTGGAGAATACTTTTTTTTCCCTTTTGGCTAGGCATTGATATCCTTTTATTAAAGATAATTTTATTCGAAACATTATCCGATACTAAATGTGAATATATCTTTCAATATAAATTTAAATATTAATTCGTCATAATACATCCTTTTATTTAACCCAACCCCAATCAGCTGGTCTCTTGAGGATATGCTTTTTGTTGTTGGACAAAAAAAAGCTATACTTTTTGTTAGGTCCACTGGACATTTGGGCTCATAGGAAATCAACTAATAATAGGGTCCCATTCTACAAAATCACATCTATTTGGGCTATATAGCCACTCACTTTGGGCCACCATACTCATCAGGCTTACACTTCTGTATTAGGGGAGATTGTGTTTTAATTAATATAATCTTGTAAAAAAAAAATTAGTCTTTTAAATTTATCCTCATCTTAATTTTATTAATTTATTCCTTCAAATTTCAAATTATAGGTATTGGCATCTCAAATATAGAAAAAGTTACTTCAATTTTAGAGTGACTCTGAGGCGAAATTAAATTACACCTATATCAAACATAATGGAAAAACACACCCATTATATTGTAGTTTGAATTTCATTCGGCGGACCAAAATTATTTTTTTGGTCAAATTGAAGTCAATATTAACAAAAAGCTGCAGCTCAATCTACGTTTCATTAGATCCCACTTAATGTATGAAAACAACATTTCATCAATTTGCCAGAAACTGAAGAAAAATGAGAAATTTGAGAACAGAAAAGATAGATGCTTCATCAAAAGAACACACAAATTCTGCAACCAAAAAGAAATAAAAGAACAAAGAATAATTTCTCCATAATTATATTTACTACTATTTCACATATATACACATTACAATTTCTGCAGGTAGGATCAAAACCAAAAGCCTCTGTATCTCTCTCTCTCTCTCTCTCTGTAATCAAACTATATCAATCAACATAACCAAAAACAGAGAAAAATTCATTCACACCCGAAATCCCAGTTCCCAAATAATTACAAAACTATGCTATTATATTATATTCCTTTCTTTCTGGGTTTCCTATGAGAATTACTAACAGAGAACAGTTTCTTCAGAACCTTCACAAGCACCACCACGCCATGCTTATTATTATGATTATGATTATGATTTCTATTCTTGTTACCGCCATTATTCTTAGAAGGAAGAATCAGAGCACCAGAAGAAACATCACTACTATTCCTTCTTTTTGCCACTGTGTTTCTGAACTCAACAGCCTCTTCTCTTGAAGAAGAAGATGAGGCAACTCTTGAAGAAGACAATTCCTCATTATTGAAATCTTCCCACAACAAATCCATTCTCCGCTTCTCTTCATCTTCTTCTTGTTCTTCACCTTCGATCCTCACTAGCCTGCCAATCTCTACACATGAGAAGCTCTTTTTCTGACTTTCTCTGATGAGACTTCCTCCATAGGGATTAGGGGAAGTTGCAGGAGATAGATTCCAGAGAGGAGGAGAATCAATGGAGAAAGAATAAGAGTCATGAATGGTGGGGAAGCTGAAATCTTGATCTGTTGTAGCCATGCGAACAAAGAAAGAGGGTAGTAGCAGTAATACTAATTAATAAATAAATTAATAACGAGCCTTGTGAAATAAAAGGGAGAGATTGATTATATGAATGATGAGGTTTTTTTGGGTTAGGTTTGGTTTGGTGGGGGGACCTATAAGTGGTTGTGTTTCTGGGGAAAAAAAGGTTTAGTTCAACTGCTGCAGAATAAAAATCTAAACTTTCTTGTCTCTACACAAAAAAAGAAGAAAGGAAAATGGTTCAGAATCTATAACTTGATAATCCCTCTTCTTCTCCTTGTTCTTCTTCTGAACTCAGATTTCCAAGGAAGATCTTGATTGGCCTCTCATGGGTAGGACAAAAAATCTTTGCTGAAAACAAGAAAAAAGCCAAAAACCAGACATACCCACTAATCAAGCTCTCTTCTTTACTTCATTATTCCTCATCAGCAATAGCAATCAATGGTGTACATCTCATAAGGACAAGAAAAGACATGCCCATACCCCAAAAGAGTGATCAAATTCTAAAACCATCGACTGTTGTGTATATATAGACACACCCTTTGCTCCAAATATAAGTCATATCTAGGTATTTTGCATTTTTCCAATAAACATAATTAAAAGTATTAAACTTTTCAAAAAAATTCAAATAATTTTTAATGCTACCCTTGTTATTAATTACCCTAATATCTAAGTCCATACTTAATCAAGTATAAAATATAAGTCACTTTCAACTATCTCATTTGAATGAAAAAGAGTTGCTAACTCATTAAATCTATCTCAAATTGAAAAGATTTTCTAACTTTATTACTCATGAAAAATGAGATTTTGAAGGAGAGAGAAAAATACAATGAGCTACATGGAAGCACTAATTACCGCAGCAAAATTGGCAAATAAATATTAAATTTTCTCCAACTGACTTGAATTATGGGCCTAAAAATCCTCTAAAAAGTTACTTACATTCTTAACCGGAAAAGTATTAATTTATATTCTTTCTCACCACCCTTATTATAACAACTGAAATCATATTTTAGAAGTCGCGGTATAATAAATACAAGATGGGGCACTCATATAACAATATATGGTAGAAATAGTAAGCTAAGGTAGATGTAGGACAATGATGGAGGATTTGAAGAAGATAGAGGTAATCAAAATGAGATGCTTATCTTTGAGCCAAAAAAAAGAAAAAGAACACAGAGAGAGAGAGAGATGCTCATCATCGGCGGATTGAGAGGAGCAAGTGATGTGAATGATAGTTAATTTTCCATTACAATGGTTGACTCAAGGACTCATATGAAAGTGATGTATATTTGCACAACTAATTAATATAGCCTCCCTATTTAATCTCTCTCTCTGTCTTGCCATTTCCAATATGACACGTTTCCGCTAGATGGTGATCGTTGGTGACGCCTCACACCAAAATATTTAATACATTTATGATAATTTATTTATTTTTAGGGTAGAGACAAAAAAAAGCAATGGGTTGAAGTCAATGTAGAGTCTAGACCAAGTAATATATGCATATTTGTTTACGTGTTTTTTGGTTTGGTGCCAACTGGATTTTGCTAACTAGTAGTAGCATTTACTATTTAGTGTGTCTCACTCACCCCAATGAAAATGAAGAGAGGACAAAAGTGGGGTTTGGCTTATTTTCTACGTTTAAAAATTAGAAAAAGGAATGGCTGGCTAGTATATTGAGGTTGGATTGATGGTCTGGCTTTGGACAAGTTATTGAAGGGAACAATTAAAAGTCACAACTCTCACAACTTCAATCTCGTTTTCACTTTTCACCAACCTAAAAATGTCTTACCTTTTTGTTTGTATCCATGCTCTTCAAGTAATTTAGTGCTAGTTTGCTTCAAATAATAGTGGGAAATGGAATAGTATAATATGTAATGATAGGGAATGTGATATAATGGAAGGTTGATTACGTAACATTTATTTGATATGCCATCAAGCAATCATGAAATGAAATTTATATTTTATTTATATAAAAAGAAAGTAAATGCGAAATGATCTTTTCAACCATATCAATACAAAAAGGAAAAAAACAAGAAAAAAGAAAATGAGGAGAATAAATGTCTAAATGTTGATTCATGGAGGTGGAGGGTTTAAATGTCCATATGTTGATTTAGACCCGGATTACATTACACAATCATAGTTACGTATAACGGAAATTACTTAATTTATTGTACTACCACAGTCCTAAATTAGACGTTGCAGTTGATTATTTTTTTATGATATTAAGAAACCTAATTATATTACTATTTTTGGTCCTAAATATAAAACTCATTTGACTTCTTTTTAAGAATACTAAGAAAACTAATTACATTACCTTAAAATATTTAAATTATTTTGTCTAACTTGTAATATAATATATAATATAATGATATGCTACATATAGTATGAATAAATAACTTATTTACCTCCATTAATCTATCTAAAAAAATTTAATTAGATCTTATATTTAGGACCAAAGGTAGTACTTTAAAGTATTTATAGTTATCGTTGTTTGAAACTAGTTTGCCTAACTTATATGCTAATATAATTTAATGATTCACAACATATAATATAATTTAATAACTTATTTAGCTTCTTTAATTTCTCTAGAAAAAGTCAACCGGTCCTTATATTAAGGACAATAGAATTCACACCATTAGGGTATAATTACTGGGATCATCTGGATGACTTTTGTAGAAAATAAAAAAAACTAATTATATTATTTTATTTGTCGTTTTGCTTCAAAGAATTATGTTTAACTTATATATGATATATAATATAATAATATACTATATATAATATAAATAGATAACTTATTTACTTTCTTAAATCTCTAAAAAAAATTAATTGAATCTTATATTTAAAATTGGAAGGGGTATATTATAACAAGAAGTACATTGGATTACATGGTTGCATCAAGCTGTCAACCAACATCTTGAATCGGTAAATGCATCAGGATAATGGTATTGAGCCAAACTTGGCCGTTAGTGTATGCTGAATACATTGTGTTGGGGCTAAAAACGTTGTTGTTTTGGTGTTGAATCTTG
Organism: Acacia concinna; assembly: GCA_037177275.1. Lineage (NCBI taxonomy): Eukaryota > Viridiplantae > Streptophyta > Magnoliopsida > Fabales > Fabaceae > Acacia > Acacia concinna. The sequence goes on from JBAGKO010000010.1 coordinate 31,717,253, forward strand.
GCTGCTCATCAAACATTGTGTTTCTCAGTGATTTTGTCTGGCAGCTGATCTAAGTAAGCGGTTGTTGGGTTGTAGGCAAATATTATTAGAGGTGTCCACTTCCATCTCTATTAGTTGGGAACAACTAGGGTTTGTTAGGGAACAAATAGGAATGGAAATGGGTCAATCCACATAAGACTCTGGACTAATAAATCTGAGTTTGAATGCACATATTTTTTTTAGACTCAAGTTTGAACTTTCCCAAGGTTTAGACCTGACAAAAGTTTAAGCTTTTTTTACAAGCCTGTTTGTAATGTATGTTTTTAAAATTATCTCATATTTCATACCTTAAATGCCATTAGTGAACTTTAAACTTACTAAAACCTACATAGGCTTCGAATCCGAAAAAGTGTGCACACATACATATTTTATATCTTAAATATCATAAGTGAGCTTTAAGCCTCATATTTCATATTGAAAAGGCTGAAAATTACCTTATATTGTGTACCTTAAATGTCATAAATGAGCTTTAAACCTACTAAAACCTAGATAAGCTTCAAAGCCGAAAAAGTATGCGCACACACAAAAAGTTGTAGGCCAAGTGTTAAAAAAAAAAAAGTGTAGCTTATTTAAACAAGTAGACCTTTAAATACACCCAAAGATTAGCCTTCTTACTAAATAAGACAGCCTTGTTAGTCCCTATTCAAGACTTGATCTATTTCCAGCCTGAGTAACAAAACAAGGCACGAGGGAAAAATCACCCCAAAAACTGCATTGTTTTATTGAAGCCCAAATTATGTGTTTTGACAAGATATAATATAATGTGTCATGATGATGACAATTAGTGTAGGGTCTTGACAATGACTAAAATCATCAATATCAATCATTGTGTTTATAAGACTTGTATAGAATGCTCTGTACATGATGAATTGAACAATTCATGTGTTTATGTCACGAACGGAGAGCCGGATACTCTGTTTAGTTGCATGGAATACTAGGTAAGAAATAGTGTTGGAAAGAAATTCCATATATATATATATATATATATATTCAAACATGTTTAATTTCAAGCATGTTTAATGAGTAAGAAGGGAAGAATTCTACAAGTTTAGGCTGCAAATAAAGATGATTCTAGGCAAAGTAGTCCTTTTTGTATAGGAAAAGTTGGGGTTTTCAATTTTCTAAATCTGGTTTAGCCCCTTTAATTGAATAATATACTTAGAACTGGAGAAGGACTTGATATATATATATATATATATATGTATAATGATAATATTAACAATGAAATAATTACAAAGCAGAAAATGAAGTGGGATTAATACATTTGCTTAAAATCTGACTAAAAAGGATGACTCAACTACTCTAATATAAAGACTACTTGAGATATAAATGGCTAGACACTTGATACATGTTTAGAACGAGACTATCATATATTTCTTTCTGTCTTAAATATAAGACCTGATTGATATCTTTTTTAAAGAATTTTAAAAAGGCTAATTATATTACTTTAAAATATTTAAATTTGTTGTTTTTCTTTAAACTATTTTGTTAAATCTATAAATTAATACTTCATTCGGCCCTAATTATAAGAGCCGGTTGACTTTTTTTGGAGAAGATAAATAAACAAAATAAATTACTTAATTATATCATATAGTGTTTTATCATATTATACTCCGTATATTAGTTCGTAAGTCAAACAAAATAATTTGAAAAAAAATGATAAATTTTAATGCTTCAAATTAAAATAATTAATTTTCTTATGATTCTTTAAAAAGTCAATTGAATCTTATAATTAGGACTGGAAGGAGTATATGATTTAACGGTACATTATATACGATATGATTAAGTAACTTCTTTACCCTCTTTAATCTTTTAAAAGGTGATAACAAACAACATACAAGTTGAATGAGTTTAACTAAATTGAAGACCAAATCAAGTAGTTGATGATAAACTTCATGAACAATGGACATCAACTGAAGCAGCTGATTAAGGTTGGCTAAAAATCCCAAATTGATGAGTTTCCTAGGTTCCAACTTTTAATAAAAACCATACCAACAAAAGACCAAACAAAGATGTAGTTGATGGTATTTGGTAGCTTGGGAGTGGGATTGATTTTCCTTCATATGTATCTTCCTTTAAACAATGTAGGTTTGAGGAGAAGGTCGGTTTAGAACTATGGAGAGCTATTATTTGTAATCTAGTGGTATGGATACTCCCATAGAAGTGGCAAGTCACGATTTTGATATCATTTACCTCCCTAATTCATGAAAAAAAAATGGAATAAGAGCAATAGATTTATAGCCCAATAATATTGATATTCATTTATAAATGAAAAGTCACAAGTTTAATTCCATTTATAACCTCATGCTGATTGTGCATGCATTTCTAATTCAAAGGGGGAAAAAGTAAATATACCAAGGCTACCTAAAACAAATTAAAGGTTTGAAAATAGATCCAAAAGATCAAGGGATTAGATAATTCGATTTTTTTCAAAAGAAAAAAAGGGTCCCAAACACACTGCATTGAGTGCATTCCGTGACCTTGAGCTTTACTGCCCCCCCGATCCATATTGCTTCAGGAGCCTGCAAGTACACTAGCGATTAACGAATCCACTATCAACCTGTAGCACTACTTCTTCGTGTGCCTATTTTCACCATGAAAGCACTAACTCTAGCTTTGTCCCCTGCTGCTTATACTCAGCCTTGTATCCCTTGCAATTTTTCTCTTTCTCTACCATCCACAATTCAAAAATCTGTAGCACAAGTCATCGTTAAGAAAACTGAAGCTCGGAAGGTGCATACTGGAGTTGTAGCTGATGAGTCTTCTTCTTTCACTTGGTCTTTACATCAAACACGTGGTGAGCAATCACTGCCAGAAAGTGAATGCCACGATAAGAGGGCTAGCAAGAAAAGGGTCTTCTTTTTAGATGTTAATCCTCTATGCTATGAAGGAAACACACCCAGCTTGTACTCCTTTGGTCGATGGGTCTCTCTTTTTCTCTCTCAAGTCAGTCGCGGCGACCCTGTTATTGCTGTAATATGTCTCTCTATCTCCATACATTCTTGCCCTTTGTTATAGTATATGATATATCCCTTTGTCGAATGAAAATCATTTGACACCTCAGTTTGCTTCTGGATTTGTTGCTAATTCATTGAATTATCCCAGTATTTTATTAAGTTATCATGCATTGCCCCATTTATTGGGACTATGGTTTCGTGTAGGATATAATAACTAGTTTCAGTGAGAATGTAATTGGAGATAAATAATTAGTATCAAAAGTAACATATTTCACTGCATATAACGTCTTTGCATGGATATATAGAACTATGGGTGCATAAGATGAACGGTACTGGTATATGTTGGCTGCCCATTGAAATTTTAAATTTGTTTGATAATGAAGCATATGTTATCTGAGGTATGGAGTAAGAGAGTTGGCTGTTTAAAATTTGTTTATGCTGCAAAAGTTGTGATGTAGAAATGGTAGGAATCCAGATTTGGGAGATAAAATTTGTTTTGTGACTTGTGACAGCAGGAGCAACAGTGTAGAGACAGTCCTGATGATAGGATATTAGAAGTATAGGAATCTGATGCCAACTCTTCTTGGTCATGCTCTATTTTCAAAATATGGCTGCTTCATATCCTAAATCTGTTGTCCTACTGGTTTTACAAAAATTAATGAAATTTTGTTACCAAGTATGATAGATAAACTTTGCTAAAAACAGTATGATATAGAAACCTTCGGCAGGTTAGTTTTGGTTTTGGAACCCAAAAGATGGGAATTTTGGCTGTGTACAAGGTAGTATGTATTGTTTGATAGAATTTATTCCATTGGTGGTTGATATGACCCTGCAGAATTGGGAGCATGAAACAACAGAAAGGTTCAGACCATTTTATCTAAATACTTTCATAGTTCTTCTTGGAAATAGAGACAATAATAGATAATTTTTGGGCGCTTGAGCTGCTGAGAATGTTGCTGTATAAAGTTTTAAATTGGGATGGCAATAGTTATTATGTTAACTTTCCACTATGTAAGTGTGACTGTAAAATCTTTTGGCAGCGTATTGTCTTGAGTAGTTTTTAATAGCAAGTTTCCTTATTGCACCTTATTTGAGAGTCATTTTTATGGCTTCTTTTTAGAGGGGTATCCCTGGTGTATTTATAAAGACACTGGAAAGCTACTTTGAGCCATTATTTGTATTTTCCATTTCTTCTTTTTGTGTTTCAGTTGTTGCACTTTTTTTCCCCTTTTCCCATTAATAAATTATTTTCTTTAAAAGAAAGATCCTTATGAATGTTGCTATCCAGCTATCGTCTTAGCTTTTCTTTGTTTTGTTTTTGGGATTGTATTTATTCATTATTAGAATTACACAGGTTTTTGATGGCGAAAAGGGCAGTGAGCATCGTAGACTACTACTACCTTCATACAAAGCCCATAGGAAAAAATTCTTACGACACTCATCGTCTTCACAAAGATTTTCTAGAGGTCATGTTGGAAGGTCCCATCAAGTGATTACTGATTTTCTTAGAAAATGCAATGTGCCAGTGAGTAGTTCTTTTTCATCACTATTATTCTATTTGTTTGCACATTTTAGACATGCTTTTGTATGACTTTGATTTTCCAATAATATGCTATGGTTGTCTTAAATTGTCTTTTCTGAAGCTTAATGTTAAGTTTAGCTTTTCTTAGTGTAGGTCCTTGCCTCTACAGCAGCTGAAGAGGTGAAGACATTTATTTGCTTATATTGAATGTTACTGATTTGATGTATCTTAATTTTTTAACATGGAAAATTTTCTGGTATAGTAGTATCTAGATGTGCTTGCAGTACTGTGCTTGTTATTCACCATTCCTGTTGACACACACTACACTTGATGATATTGAAGGAGAGTTTGTTCATCACAGATATATATATATATATATATATTTTTCTGCATGTCTGTTTGAACATATTCAGTCTCCAATTAGAAATTCAATAACATATTGATGTTTTACTAACTCATCATATTATAATTCCTTTTTTGATGTAGCTGTATTTTCTGACTATTTGGACAATTCTCATGATTGTACTTCTGAGTATTTATACTGGTGAAAGTTTTGAGGGACAGAGTTTTGATTTGAATAAAGGGATCAATACAGAGTTCCATCGTCTCCCTCTCTTCCACCTCTCCTGTGGAGATACGGTTTGGATTTGCTTGGCAAAAAAATATGTTGGAGAAATTATAACATAATTAATAATTATTCTTACTTGCAACACTTGTCAGTGCATTTGCCGCCAGTCATCTATATACAGCCGCTTCCCCGATTTCAGTTATCTTAATTCATTGTTTTGTTTCATCTGAGGATGATAAGATTCTATATGTGGATCAGTTTGAGTGAAATAGCTGTTACTATTTACTTCTCAAACATTTTTAAAAGAACATGAAAATAATTGTTGTAAAATATTGCTTTCATATTGTTATTATTTTTACTACATTAGTTACATCGGTGAGTTGATGAAATTGTGCAGTTCATAAAAGTTAATGGCCATGAAGCTGATGATGTTGTTGCCACACTTGCTGGACAAGTTCTCAATCGAGGCTTTCGTGTTGTGATTGCCTCTCCTGATAAGGATTTTAAACAGCTCATTTCTGAAGATGTGCAACTTGTTATGCCTTTGCCAGAGTTAGAAAGGTGGTCCTTCTACACCTTGAAGCACTACAGAGCTCAATATAATTGCGACCCACAATCTGATCTGAGCCTTAGTGAGTGTTACTAATTTATCTTGTATGATAATGGTGCTATTCGCTTCTATTTGAGACATATAAATTTGTAGCACCTTTAGGGAATTAATCCGATGATGATTTTATTAATCTCAGAAGGATTATATAGCATTTACAAGGGAGAGATTCTGTTGTAACAGAACCTACTCTCTAACTACATTTTAAACATTTGAATAACTATGACTCTAAAAACTCTCTAACATTAACTATATTTACGTAATTAATAATTTACAATTGCTACAAAATTTATAGCGTAAAACACAGATCGG
>JBAGKO010000010.1:31734666-31752683 GCA_037177275.1 Acacia concinna
CTCAAATATTAACATTCTAATTTCACAAAATATTATCACCAAAATTTTCAAAGTTTGTTTCACAATGAAACCTCAATAGTTCTTCTATATATATGGGATATTACTTTTCAAATTGACGCACACCACCCACAATTTAATATTACAAATTGCATGTGTAACATTCTTTCAAAAATTTCTTTCTACAGTAGGGTAAAACATAAATCATAACAATTGTAACGTTATGGTCAGACCACAATATCAACGAAACATTTAAAGCCCATAAATCACATTAAAGCTCATCAAGAGCCAAGTTAATGGTTTATATTATTGATAGGGAGTAACCGTCCTCCTCTTTCATGCAATAAAGCTTAAATGCATGATTTAAACAAATAATGCCTGTTATGATTAATTATTAGGCTTTAAAACCAATAAGAAAAATTGAATGTATGACTAGAGAGCACCTAGCAAAGCTATCATCAGATTTTAATTTACACAGACACCCTTTCGGTTAACTCCCTATAATTTTCGTGTTAAAAATGATTTTGGACAGCACTACAACAACCATAGAATTTATTCAGCCATTTGTGCTTAAGAAACCACAATAATGTTCAAGAAAAATGTTACTAACCATGATAAATATCATACATCATTCAGGCATATATATGAACATGATCATAAAAGAAAATATTAAGACAAAGACTTACCTATTTTGTTGTTTTTTGTCCATGGCTGTGAGATTATGATTGTACAGAATGGGTGAATCTTCCCCTTAAACTCTATTTCTTTCCAATTAGGTTAGCACTTAAAAGCATGCCTATGAAAACCGTTGATATATTTCTTATAAAGGGAGGAGTGATTTTAATATTTTCATAGAAGTATTTTCCACTACTCATAGAAAGAAACTCCTTCCTTTTCTCAAGGGGAACCTCATAAATATATTATTTCAAAGATTATCAATCGCAGGATAAAAGCCAATATTCAATAATTTACAGTGTTTTAAATATATATTTTCATCAATCATTTATCACGCTAATAATCATATGAAGAATGTAAAACATTACCTTCAACTAATGGTATCGTAATTTACCCAAGATCCTCATGTGAGTAACGCTAGGTCAAGAACAATCAATTGAATTCAAAATATATGTTGCCATCACAATTTTGGAATCATAAAAAAAAGCAGGTATTATCTCTTAAGATTGTTGGCTTCAGTCTTTTGCATAGTGCAAATTCTTGGCAGCAGTACCTGTAAAAATACAATAAACAAATAATTCCAGTCGCGCTTAAAGACATTATCCTTAGGAGATATTTTGCAACCCCTAGTGAATCAGGAAGCGGCACTTCCCAGGATAAAATGAACTCTTCCTATATGAAGTAGGGTGCCAGAACTACAGGAAAATAACTTAAAACTCATAAGAAAAGAAGAGGAGAGGAACTTGAGGTAGAGCTAACCTTAGAGCTCTTTCACCTTCCACCTCACGTTGCCTTTTATAGACAAAAATTCATATGGTCGTTGAGCAGTAATAATGACTATTAACGATAGTTTAATGTCAATTAAAATGACATTTACAAAATTTAAATTAATTTTAATTAAATGTAGTAAAACCTTTTAATTGTCATTAAAACTATTAATTAAAATTCCAACAATCATTTCCAACGATAAGTTCAAAGACTCCTCTCATCATCCTTTTATTAACTCAAGCTCATATCCGATGGTATACTAGAGTATTTTCAGTATTGAGTTATATGAGACTTTTTCCTTTGACACATTTACACACAATAACTATAACAATAATTTGTGTACTTAAGAGGGATGAATTTCCTATTTATTTTATGTAACTCTTGGTTGTGTATAAGGGCCTATACATAGAGAACCATGCACTATAATTTGTGGTACTTAAATAAATAAGATATTGCCCCCTCTTTCTCTTCAATTCTTTTTTCATCTCTTTCATTTCATCTCATATATTTTCTTGTTTACATAACAAGCATACTAATAAAGCAAACTGTCAACTATGGTTAAGTGGTGATATTAAAAAGAAAAAAAAGAATTGGTTGGGGATCGATCCTTCCGATTAAAAACTATAGATTTTGATAATGAGCCAAATATCTTGTGATTCTAGTTGCTTACTTAATCACTGTTTCGTTAGGATAAGAATTTTAATATTTTATAGCAAGGAAACAAAAATTTAAAACTCCTTCGATTTCATCCCTTTCTTATTAATCTCGTCAATAGCTTATCAAATACATTCTAAGATCATACGTAACTTATAAGCTACCAAAAAAACACTCAAGTGTTAAAGTGAATTACGAACCTTTGCCCCCCCAAAAAAAAAAAAGTGAATTGCGAACCAAAAATTACGATGATCTCATAAGTTACTATTAGTATTACACTGTTACTACGTTTTAATTATATTTTCCTAAAAATATATTCAAACACCCTACTTTGATCAAATTAATTGTGCTCATAACTTAATTTTATAAACTCTGTTTTACCAACACTAATTTAAATTCACCCGAAATACGAGGGGTTGCTTATGAAATATGTGTGTGTGTGGGTGGGGTTCATGGACTTGTCATTAATTTTAATCAAAATATTTCGATAAAAAAAATAATCAAAATATGGGCGCGTTTGGTTGAAAGTTTCATAATTGATATAATGTATGAGTGTTTGGTTGAAAGTCTCGTAATTGATTTTAATTGAGCTTTTACTTTTAGGTTTTATCCCAAATCAACAACTTATTATCAATAAGGAAGTTAAAATTCAAAAAAAGATGGCCAGATGGGTCCAAAGAAAATTTCAAAATGTGTAGCCTAAATATAAGAAAGGTAGTGCACACGTATTTGTTTAAATTGCCAACACATAAATGATATACAAATTAAAAATTAAAGAAGTTGTAGTCTCAAAGTTGTTCATCATGAAATTTTTAATCTAATATCAAGACTAAATCCTGGTTCTACCCTTGACTTTAGTCATTAATTTCATTCTTCTTGTTCTTTTTTATAACCTAATTTCTTTCTCCTATATTCATAGTATTTTATGTGTATGTGCTCTGCATGGGAGCAACAAGAAGGTTGTTACCATATTAATTGAAAATCACGAGTTTAAATCTTAGAAATAATCTCTTCTCTCTCTAAACGGCTATACCACAATCAATTGTATTCTTATGCACTGATTCACACTTACTGTATAACATAGTATTCTTTATTTTGAAGAAAAATGAAACATTAAAATTATCTCAAAGCGCTACATGTTAATAAAAACCAATATTCAAAGTCAAGTAAATTAAAATATACACACAAAATATATTTAATCAAAACTTGAAAAGAAATAAAAGTAAGTAATCAATTAATGGATCAAAATTGCCCAAAAAATTCAACAGATCCAAATAATAATTAAATCTTATTTGTTATAAATTATATGAGTGAATGTCTTTAACGTCCCACTATTACATTATAAACCTATAACTTCCCTAATAAATGGCTTGTGATTGGAGTTTCTTAAGATTAATACCATTGTGCTCATCTTTATTTTCTTATAATCATAGGTATAGAATTCAATGGTTAGAAGCCTTTGAATAGGGGTCATGAATAATGTGTCGGTATTAAGAATAAAGTGAATAATAGCTCCTCCATATTTCTCCTCCAACTTTCTCTCAACATTCTCTCTAATTCTCTCATGTCAATCTCTTATACTTTTCTTATTTTTTTCTAACATTATTACATATCTACATAATTTATAAATTAGAAATAATACATTAAATCAAAACAAAGTCCATAATCCATAGTATGTTTATACCTTTATATCAATATAAGAACCAAGTTAATGAGCAACTTGTAAAACCTTTGTTAGAATTTTTCCTTGAAAGTTGTCATGTAGGAGCATTGTTGTTCTTAAAATTTTTTTAAGTTTACTGCTACTGTAGAAGTTTCTAGATCATAGCAAATTCACCACATCATATTAAGTCTGATATTTAGTAGACTAAAGATGATAAGTTAGCAAATTTACATGTCATTCACATCATTCTTGTTAATGTATATGAATCTACCTCAAATTTTTAGGTTTAATATTGCCCTATAAGTTTCCTAATTGTAGCAACACCACTGTAGTTGTTATCCATGTCAGATTTAACTATTAGTTGACCAAATATGCAGAGTTAATAAAATAAAAAATAGTGAAGAAGAAACCATATGTGGAGAAGAAGCTCACATTCACTAGAAAGTAACGAAGAAGTTTTGATTACCAAATGCAGGACAAATTGAGGGGGATTACTGATAGCAAGACTAATGGAAACCCTCTGCCACAGTACCTCAGTGACACTAAGATAAATGGGTACCTCTTCACATACTTTTCACAAGTCAAGACAAAATTTTTCTCACATACTTAAATTGTAATTGTAAAAGATATTTTTAAAAACTAATCCAAACGGACACGAATTATCTCTTTGATTTTCTCCAATTTTTTAGATAGTATGCATTTTTATTTTTATTTTTTACTTGTTTGTAAACCAAACTTTGAAAAGAAATGATGTGGATGACACACAGAGCTTTCAATTTAGTATATTTAGTTACCTAATGGTTAAAGTTAATTTGTATAATAATCAGCATGAAATTGTTATAATTTGGAAACTTCTAATTACCTAGTGATCTTGAATAATGAAAAATTTTGTTGCACCTTAATAAAAAAACAAAAAATAATGTGAATAATATGTAGACTCACCAGTTCAACACATTTAGTCAACTAACAATCAAAATTAAGTTGGATAACAACTGTGTCAATATTGCTATGATTTAAAACATATCGGAATAGGGGTGGAAACATGTTAGACTCTAACAGGGGCATATGGCATAATCTACATAAAGTTTAGCCTAATCTAACCTATCTAGTTAACAGGTCAGGTTTAAGCATATTACAAAGCCTATTTGGATAAAGAGGGTAGGCCTATTTTCATAAGCCTAGCCTACAAATCTATCGGTCTGGCTTATTTAACCTTTTTAATTTATACTATTATATAAATATATATATAATATCATTTAAATAATTTTATAAATTATTTATAAAATTTCCAACTTAACTTTAATTCTAAATTTTTTTACTTGACCTTAATCTTAAGTTTCACATTATATCCTCTTGTCATTAAATTCAACCTTTGATTTCACATCAATCATTCATCCCTACCTTCTCTTAAATTACTCAAGATGACAATACTAACTCACTCTTCCACTAATTTACGCCATCCATTATAACATAATAATTGCTAGGAGTTTATTTTAGTGCCAAATGATAATTTATAGTCTTAGCTGGATGAGTTTGTCCCAATTTATTTGAGAAAATAAAACAAGTAAAATATAGTTTTACATGCTTATTGTTTTGCTTAGTCAATTTTAGAAAATATATTTATCAGTCATCAGACAATAAATTTTCTTATTCCCACTTGTTTGGACAATTGTTGTCAGCAGACTTTCTTTTCCTTTTCTTAATAAGCCTTTGTATTACAATGATAATAAATGTTAGTGTTTTAAAACATTATGTAGGATTGTGACATGAGAGGTTATATATAAATTTGGAAGCATAAATTTTAAAAAGTCTACTAAGTAAGTATTTAAACATGCTTCAAGTCTTGTTAAACTTTTTGAAAGTTCAGGCTCATGCCTAAAAAAAGATTTACATAAAGACTAGGATCCTAACTCAAGATCTCTATTGCTGGCCTAAGTCTATTTATATAAAATCAAGTATATTTCTACTCCTATTTTAGAGAGAGATTAAATCTTAAAAAACACCTTTTGGGATAACATTAGGCCTATGCAAAAATTTATTGGGCGAAATTCCACTTTAACCCCTCTCTATACTTGGAGATTTGTTCCGGGTGCGATAAGTAACTTGCGTAAACTTACAAAAATTCAAATATTTAGTCCAAAACTGGGAATAAATTAAAGAAAATGACCTGAGGTCAATGAATCTGGAGGCACGTGTAAGTGGAACTAGCTGTGTGGGTGCATGAACATGAACATGAAAATGACCAAGCCAAGACGTAGCTTCTTGGAACATAAATGCTTCTTCCCTCCACCAGTTATTTCTCCCCCATAACATTATATTGCACACCACTCTTTTTTCCCATTCTTTCTTTCTTCTTTTTATTATGTCGCTTCAATTATAATTTTATTCATCAAACTACCATAATTTTAGTTTATGGTTATTACGAATAAGGATTCCAATTTCCCACGTTTTGCAGCTCCATCCCTGATAGTGATAACCAGACAACCTAAGAGAGAAGCCAAAGAGTGTGGGACCCTTGTACGTATATGATATCCAATCAAAACTTCCATCTCTTGTCTCTTTCTCCCTCTGTCAATCCTTCCAATTTTATTCATCTCTACCCAACAAATTCTTACATTCTAATCATCACCACCTATGGCTCCCATTGATTTATCCCACAACCTCATAAGAAAATGATTCCAAAAATATTTTTAATTTTTGTTACCCACTACAAAGAAATGATTTTTTTACTCAATCCAAACGCCATTAATTAATCACGTTTCAATTTCATGGTGGTGGGTAGTGAAATCAGCTAACTTTATGATAAAATATACTCCAATATTTTCCAAAACTGACTCGAGGGGAATACAGTTCACAGTGGTGGGGTTGACCATGTGGCTTTTTAACTTTTACTGTGCTGTACAGAGAAAAGAAAGGAAGGATCTTGGTAACACAAGCTGCTTATTTAAGCATTCAAGTTCACCGTCTCTTATTTTTTCTCTCTCATTTCTCATTTTCTTCTGGGTTCTTGTCATCTATTCAGCTTTCGATTTGTAAGTTTCTCTCTCTCTCTCTCTCTCTCTTGTTTGTTCTCTGGAATTTGGATTTTTATCTGCTAATTCTAGGGTTAGCAGTCTAGAAATCTTGCCTCTTATCCTCTCTTCTTCTTCTTCTTGCTGCTTTTGAGCATCTTATTGTGTTGAACATTGAATCGATTCTTTCTTTTTTCTTTTTTGACCAAATGAACATTGAATCGATTGATTGGTGGGGTTTCTCTGAATTGAGTTCTGACTACATCGAACTTATATATGTAGAGAAATTTAGGGTAATTACTGATTAAAAAACGGTGAAAATATTATGGCTTTGTGACCAGAGATTCGATTGATTTTGTTCCATCTGAAAGAGTTTTGAAACTCTAGATCTCTGGAAATGAGATTGGCTCGTAGACTGTACAGTTTCGCATTGATTGACTGGTTGGTTTTCGCTTGTGTGGTGTTGGTATTATTGATCATAGTGAAGAAAGGAATATTGAAAGCTCTTGAAGTTTAATCTGAAAGTGAAACTGGAAACACCTGGGTGAAGAAGCTATTCTCTGAGTGAATATTCAGTTTCCCACGAACTAGTGCTTTGGTATGCCAGAGAGATGTTTGCTTCATGAACTTCGCGTCATAAGTTATTCTTGATAATTATTGTTTTGATGAAGGTTTTGTTGCCCAGATTTCTGTTTAAAATTTTGAAATTTGTTTTTTTTAGGTTTGTGATGAATATATTTGATGTGCATGGCTATTTCCTTATTCATCATAGATTTGATCTGGCAGGAATCGTGATCTGAAAGCGAGTTGATGTGCTAACGCCCAGACAACGTCGTCTTCGTAATCTCCCTTCGGAATCATCAAATGCAGGCGAAAATTTCCCCTAATCCACCCTCTTTTCCAGATTTCAGTTTGCAGAATAGTAGTCAACAGAGGTGGGAAGATCCCTCTATGTCCGATTACGGTGGCCGGATGGAAGCCCTGTTTAAGGAATTCAACCAAGCCTGTGGGACGCAGTCCTTACTGCCGTACAACGGGATCAAGGTCCCAAATCAAGAAAATTGCCAGATAGGTGACATGTCTCGAACCGGTAAGCTCCAAGATTGGGATCCCACCACAATGTTGGAGAATCTTTCTTTCCTGGAAGATAAGATTCATCAACTCCAGGGTCTGTTGCATTTGATTGTTGATCAGAAAGGTCAACAATTTGGACAGCCCGATGAAATTATAACTCAGGAGAAGCAGCTTGTCACAGCCAATCTGACATCGATCATCGTTCAGTTGATCTCTACAGCTGGAAGCCTTCTTCCTTCTGTCAGGCTTGCTACTTCAAACACCAGTCCCTCTGTTGGGCAGCAGGGCCAGATTCCCAGGAATACTTTTCCGTCGGGAGTAGATCCCAGTAGTAGTAGTGTCCAACCACCACTTGATATCAGAGATAAAATATCTGATCAATCCAACCATATTGATGTTACTAATATGTGTGAAATGGAGCAAAACCACGGGGAAGAACACGAATCAAAAGATGAAGAGGATATGGATGACGGCGAGAACCTTCCACCGGGTTCCTTTGAGATTTTGCAGCTAGAAAAAGAAGAAATCCTTGCTCCTCACACACACTTCTGTACAATATGTGGGAAGGGATTCAAGAGAGATGCAAATCTTCGGATGCATATGAGAGGCCACGGGGATGAGTACAAAACCCCGGAAGCGCTGGCGAAACCTAACAAAGAATCTGTGTCTGAACTGAAGCTCATCAAGAGATATTCCTGTCCCTACCCTGGCTGCAAGCGTAATAAGGATCATAAGAAGTTCCAACCTCTGAAGACTATTCTGTGTGTGAAAAACCATTACAAAAGAAGTCACTGTGACAAGAGTTACATTTGCAGCCGGTGCCACACGAAGAAATTCTCGGTCTTGGCAGACCTTAAAACTCACGAAAAGCACTGTGGTAAGGATAAATGGCTTTGTTCGTGTGGTACAACATTTTCAAGGAAAGACAAGCTTTTTGGGCACATTGCTCTGTTTCAAGGCCATACACCAGCTATACCATTGGATGAATCAAAAGCACCAGCTGGGCAAGCTGATATGGAAATCAATGAGAACAATAATAATAATAATACTGGAGCAAGCATTAACTTGAGCTTTGGATCAAATGCTTCTTGTTGTGAAAATGGGATTCAAAACATTATGGATGTGAAAGGCATTAATGATGATCCTATCAGTTACCTCTCATCATTGAACTTTGAAACCTGTAACTTCGGTGAGTTCAATGATTTTCCTCGGCCCCCATTTGAAGACGCCACTGAAGGTTCGTACCCTTTTCTCATGTCAGAAACCTTCAATTATTCTCCTAAATCTGGGGGAGAATCATGTTCTGAAAATCTGTTGTGAATCTTGTGATAATCTATGATGATGACGATGATGCTCTAGTTTTACATTGTGAAGGGATTTACTTTACTGGTTTCAATTGAAATTTGTAAAGCATAGTAATCCCATGTACTTGCAATTCCATAATATAAGATAGATATTTCCTTAAAGTTCATATTCTTTAGGGTTAAGGTTAAGGTGCAGAGCTACTAATAACGTTTTCTTGCACCCGACCCCATAAAGTTTTATTGGGTGTAAAAACATACATGAACTTTTAAAAATTGAGCAAAAATAACAAAATCGTTAATTTGTGCCAACAGTTCACTACTTTGTGGGTGGCACAGGAGTTCTCTAAAGTAACAGTGTTTGTTCAAATTAACGGGTTTGTCATTTTTTACCTATTTTAAAAAGTTGACATGTGTTTTCAAACCCAATAAAACTTTATAATGTTAGGTGCAATTTTAGGAAAATATTACGGGAAGATTTATACCTTTGCTCTTTATTCAACTTTAAACTACAATGTACCATCATTGTGTTAGCCACTGAGGAGCATTTTCCTACGAAAAATAGCTTATGAGACCTTGTATGATTCAGAAGTGTGCCGCAAACTAAATTGATGTGATAATACAAGTTCTGATGCCATTTCCCATTTATCAGCGCAAAGAACATTTTCACACTCCCAATTGGTTGAAAAATAGCCTAATTCGGCGGATTAAATCCAAGCCCGATAATATTGATGAAGCGGTGCAATAATCTTCTATTGAGGGAACGGGTATTATGGTTGAGCAAGGGTATCTGAAACACTATATACAAGTATTGATGAACACATTTTGAGAAATTGATGACTACTCCTTTGCATAATAACTTGTCCTATATTCCCTATTGGTCGCATATTTGCTATGCATCAACAGTTGTTTTGATTAGCATAGAAAAGGTATTTAGATATAAATAATAGTACTCTAAGTACACCTATTTCACACAATTACTATTTTATATTGCCGGGGCATTAGACAAGGTTCTTGTACAATCAATGGGAATTGAACACAGACCCTCCTAGAAGCTTATGCGATATAATGAACAATTGAACAGCAACCACTCAGCAGTTTGGATCAAATACAATTATACTTTCGCACAAGAACAAAATGTACCCAAGATCCAACAAATGAACTGGAAGGCTAAACCGAGCTGTTTAGCAGGCAGAATTGAGTCGGCCATAGCGAGAATTGTGAAGCAGAATAAGCTTCAAACCCTTGGCACCATCTCCTTTTGATGATTTCCTTGAGGGTAAACGACAATATTTCTCCCTTAAAACGGCATCATCCTGGCAAGACCAAGTTTGTCCTCGAGGTGAGCTATCAGCCCATAGGAACCTCTCAGAGAATGGATTCACAAGACTATCACGAAATTCCTCAACTGTCTCACATAACAATCCCTGCAACATCAGACAGCTTATCATGATCTTTCTTCTGAGATGCAGAAACCCCAATCCATACATGACTCGCAAACTCCAAAAAAATAAGATATCATGACTTGCTACACTACAATACAATACGATACAATACCATACATGTAATCTCGTCATATGTTTATAGTTCGAGTAATTTCTGTTCAGTCTATTTAAATGAAGCGACGAAAGAGAATATGCGAATCACTATATTTGATCAAAACAGGATCTCAGAAAAATTTAAATGAAGTCTACGTTCTTAGCTTATTTTGGTCCATTATCCTGATATTAAAGTAAAAACTGGGTCATCTACGTTCAGAATATGCTTCTTTGATGGGAAAATTTGAGTAAATGACGTTGCAAAAAGTAGAAAGAAGTACTCTACCTCTGCCATGGATTTGATTTTCAAGGTGACATCGTCACTAAGAAGGACGAACTGTCCATCGTTCTGCTTTCTTCTATATGTAAGAACATAGTCAAGGATATGATCCTCAACTGTTGGTGAAACAATTTCCATTGAGCTCTTGTGGGATGAAAGGTGAAAATTCCAACCCTCTTCATTACATTGAGTCGGAGGAATGGCAGGAGGTGTGGGAGCAATCAACATTCCCTCCTCTATTGAGCTTTGGACATGAATCCACCACTTTGTCTTCACCATACATTCGTCAATCCATTCCAATGCCAAAGAAGCCTCTGATGTTCTTCTAAAGAAACTAAACTGCCGCTTCATGCTGTCCAGTTCTTTTATAACTGAAGATACAGAATGACTAAGAACTATATTTGTATAGCACAGTAAAAATTATCTATATATATATATATTAATTAAATTACCTATTCTTGGAATGATTAAACGAGTGCCCTTGAGACCTTGCAAAAGCATCAGAGCTTTCCTAGACTCCTTGTTCACAAGAGATGCAGTGTCAATAACCATGTTCCAGCTCCTCTCACTAACATGCTGCGAATAGAAACACGTGTAAATCATGTATGCTAAACGAACTCTTGAACCATTCACAACAAATTTTAACAATTAATTCAACTTACAGGTGGGTTATTGCTCTCATCCAAAATTTGGGCGCAAGTATTGGCACTGATGTTTTCTGCAGCAAAAACAGAACGAGATGTCTTGGGTCCAATCTTACCTCCAGATTTTGTGAGTTGGGATTGTAAGGGTAACCTTTCTAATCTGCTTTCCTGTGCCCAAGCATCTTGCTCTTGCTCAAACTCAATACAATTGCCAAAGGGTTTTCTTTTTGACTTCTGTTCTCTGGCAACTTTCGAAGTCTGGTTCTCTTTTCCTGAAGTGATGTTGGAGCTCAAATTGGTATTTGAACTGTGCAGACCAGAGACATGTAGTTTACCCTTCTTTTCCAGTAACAGCAATTGAAGGGTATTTGGGCTAAAATTTTCCTTATCAAGAGTATGGTATTCATCTTCTTCCTCATCCAATTCAGCTAAAATATTCTTTGGGGCTGTTTTATCTGTGATATCCTTCTGATTGCTCATATCTATGTGCTCCAACTTGATATAACTGCCAAATGGCTTTCTTTCTGACTTCTGTTCTTGGACAACTTCTAGAGTCTGGTTCTCTTTTTCTGAAAAGGAGATCTCTCCCAGATAGATCTCAGGGCTCAAGTGATTCTCAGAATTGTGTGACCTTTGTCGTGACTTGTAATGTTTATTTGCTTGCAGCTTACCCTTCTTCTGAAATCGCAATTGAAGAGTATTGGGGCTGAAGTTTTCCTTATCAGGAGTGAATATTTCTTGTTCCCCATCTAAAACAGACAAAAGATCCTTGGTTTTCGCTTTCTCTTTGACAACCTTCTGATAGCTCGTTTCAACTTCATTGTCAACATTAGCTGTGTTCTTAATTCGGCTCTTGCTGGTTCTAATCTGGGGGGCACTTGTTGCTTTACCTCTTCTTGACCAAATATTATTTTCAATTGATTCTACACTTTTTTCAAGAATTTTCTTCCTAGAGCATCCTGCTATAGCGTTGGGAGATCGCTGGGTCTGGATCACTTTCTTGTTTGAAGTCTCCATGATAGATTTCTCAGACAATGATGTAATTGTGGATTCTGCTGGGAGAGAAATGAGAGAGATGTTGTTGTTGCACTCGTCTCCAACATCTCGAACTATTCCATCCATTGAGTGCCCATGTGCATTGCAAGGGATAGAAGTCTGGTACGCCTGGAAGTTTGACTGATCTTGGCAACATATGATTTGTTTTTCACTATGAGATACATAATCCATAGCCACTTCGATTGGTTGAAATCTGGTTTCCACGCTTTTTTCAAGAATTTTCTTCTCAGTGCATCCTGCCATAGCATCAAGAGATCGCTGGGTCTGGTTCTCTTTCTTGTTTGAAATCTCCTTTACAGATTCCTCAGACAATGATGCAATCGATGATTCTGCTGGAACAGAAATGAGAGAGATGTTGTTGTTGCACTTGTCTCCAACATCTTGAATTATTCCATCCATTGAGTGTCCTTGTACATTGCAAGGGAGAGAATTCCGGTACGGCTGGAAGTTTGAGTGATCTTGGCAACGATTAATTTGTTTTGCACTACGAGATACAGAGTCCAAAGCCACTTCAATTGGTTGAAATATGGTTTTTACACCTTTTTCAAGAATTTTCTTCTCAGAGCATCCTGCCATAGCATTAAGAGATCGCTGGGTCTGGTTCTCTTTCTTGTTTGAAATCTCCATTATTAAATGCTCAGACAATGATGTAATTGATGATTCCGCTGGAACAGAATTGAGAGAGATGTTGTTGTTGCACTTGTTTACAACATCTTGAATTATTCCATCCGTTGAATGCCCCTGTTCATTGCAAGGGATATAATTCGGGTATGGCTGGACATTTGACTCATGATCTTGGCAACAATTAATTTGCTTTTCACTACCAGATACTGAGTCCACAGAAACTTCAATTGGTTGAAATTTCATTTCTTGAGTAGCTTCTTCAACCGGCAAGAAAGTATTCTCAGTTATGAGATTTTCTGCTTCAGTTGTTATAATGTGCCTCCCTTCATCATCTCTCAGAGTGCATCCAGATTCAGTTTCCTTGGGCAGTTCAGCCCCTACAGCTGCACCTGTTAAATCAAAAGACGCAGGATCTAGATTTGTTAGCTTGTTGGAACTATGCTTTTCAAAGGGAACCTTCTGCTTAACAGGTGGTAATTGTGAAGTAAATGTAGTGAACGGAGAATTTTGCTGAACACCTTGAAATTGCTGCATTTTGGTCCCTTGTACAGCTTCAACAACTGGAAAACATATGCTTTCTCTCAAATAATCGCCCAACGTACTTAAAATGTTGGTCTCTTTGGGAACCTCTTCTCCAGAATAGGCCTGATTTTCCTCTCCAACATGGAATAAAGATTCCGAGTTCACAGAAGAATTAGGCATTTTCTGTGGTCCCTGAGAAGAATTTTTCAGATGGCCACATTCAAATACTGATTCTACACGAGGTGGTACTAGAAATTGCAAATCTGGGTCACACACTTTGTTTTCACTCATAGAGTTTGTAGGCAAATATGACGTTTCAGTTCCAAAGAGGCCACTAGTAGTTTTATCTTCTGGTTGTTCATCAGGTGGGCAACTCTCTTTATCATCACAGTACGAAGAAATGCAATCTTCTGAGAGAATTTCTTGCTTCTCAATTAACTCTAAATTCTCATGAGCGAACAAACATTTGATAGACTCTAGTATCGAATCCATTGATTGAACTTCTTCATTATCTATTGGACAAAGGCTTTCATTCTGCAGGCGCAAAAAAGAGAAAAGTAAAGTCAGGACTCAGAATGATAAACTTTGTTTACAAACGACCCTTGATACAAGCATAATACTGTTCAAGCTAGATGCCTGAAATCTAAAAACAAATTATCCTTGCCAGATTCACTTTACACCTTGAGCTTCCTCAAAAGAGGCACAATTTAATGACAATGACATCAAATCTGGCTCTCTTGGAGCTTCCACAAGATACTTAATTGACTTCTAGCTCAGGCACTACTAGTAATCTATAATCTTATGTTGGATCAATATTAATATATACGATGCAACTCACTTGGAAAGATTATTATTAGTCATCAAATTAATATAATTCAACTTCACACATAATACAATTACGGGCTGAATAAAACATTTTTACATATTTGATACTCAAATACAGACTTAGACTCAAAAATCAAATTAAAAATTTAGTTTCAAAGGGCAGAAAAGTGATTTAATGAAGTTAAATATCAGTAAGATCAAAAGTGATAAAGGGTTTTCAAAACTCGTCCCTCTTCACCGATAGTATATTAAAGCTTGAATTCGTACCTGTGTCATCTCTTTTTCTTCTTCTTCAGGCAATGCATCGTCCTCCTGTCCTTTTTCTTCTTCCACAGCCAAATTCAATTCCGACGCAAATGGATTTTCCAAATCATAGGCACGGCTTATGGGAATCCAATGCAGCCGATAAAGTCTACTGGAAGCCCCAATTCTCAACGTGTCGCTCTCCTTCATTTCCACACACATGCCAGCTTCAATCTTCCTCCCCGATACCCACGTCCCGTGCACTTCCCACGACCAAGAAACAATCAGGATTCTAAAACCCTAAAAGAAAACTCGAAAACAAAGAAGCTAAAGAATGAACGTGTTAATAATAGAAAGGATTACCGGAAGATAAATCGAGCACAATGAGCTTCTGCGTACAAGGGTTGGACCGAATCTGGAGGTGAAATCTGCTGATGCTGGGATGAGTGAGCATAATGTTGCAATCAGGATGTCGCCCAACGATCAAGATGTGATCCCAGTGGTCGTGATCTTGAACGGAAGAAGCTAAAGGTTCCACTTCAGGGGATTTGTTGACGATGAAGATGTTATTGAGAATGGCCCCATTCTTGAGCACCGTGAACACCGGGATTTTCATTTCTGCAACCGCCGGTAGAGACTGAGCCTTGGCCATTTACGCCGGAAGGTGAAGAAGGACGTGGTGAAGTCTTCACTCACTCTTCAGAGTTCAGAGAATCTGAGTCTATTACAGGTGGGGGAGAGTGAAGTGGGGCATAGAGAGGGAGGGAGAGAGAGAGAGAGAGAGAAGAGGGGGATTGGGAAGGGTTTGGAGGATTTGGCATATTTGGAGGATTTGGTTGTTTGATTTTTGAATATTCGTCAATTGAAAAAGGTGACCGTTGCAATGTAGGGGCAACGGCTACTATATCTCAGTTTCCTCCCTTGCTGTTGGCGTTACACTTCCCAGATCATATGAATATACACAATAAAAACTATTTCCATTGTTTTTAGCCAGAACATTTTTTCAAACAGTATATATATAACAGTTTAAATGTTTGACGCAAATATTATCCACTGAATTACTAATTTTTTATTTAAGATAAAAAATATGTTTTGTTCAAGTCAAAAAATGTTCTGCTAACACAAATGTGCGCTGTAACCATTATTTTAACAACAATACTTACTTCAAGTTAATTATATATAAAATTTTCTCATTATATTTTAACACAAATTTCCTCATTATATCAAATTCTTCAACTATATATAAACATGTGTCCTATTTTTTTTTTAATGTGGGCTTATAGTTAAATAATAGGAATAATTAGCAATTCAAGCAGGATTGCAACTATGCAAGGCATTAGGTCATAATCAAATATGATTGCATTCTGACTCCACACAAGCTATTCATACGCTTATGACAGATGGGGTGCTCTTTCACTCGCTTCAACAAGAAATTGCTGACACTAGATCCTTAATATTCTCAAATTTGGACTTTTAGATAATTCATTCTCATAGATAAGAAATATCTTGCACGGACCTTCTGGCTAAGTTAGCTAATGAGACGAACACGGAGCTAACCATTCTTAACACTCTTCCAGCTCTATGTTCGAATCTAATGTTAGTGGATATAGGCTAAGATTGGATCTCACATTTCACTTATTTTGTATCTTTTTTTGGTTTAATGGCCACCCTTTAATTAAAAAAATAATAATAGGAATAATATTTCAAAAGTAAGACGGGTTATATTGCCAACTTGACATAATTCATATAAGAAATATTGAATTAGGGATTCAAATCTTAGTATGGGTGGCATGTGTTCTAGAGAGAGTATGTGTATTGGTGAGTGTGCCACTAGAATTTTTGTTCATTTAAGGTTAAGGTCTCTGGCTAGAATCTTTGAAGGGGAATCAGTGAGGGCTCTATGTTCTTTAGCTATGTCTTGTGAGCAGACTGATGATGCATCAAACAGCTAGCCAAGGAAAGCCTCCTACAAGGAATCTCTAACAGGCATTTTGGACTCATCTTCGCATGATTCACTTTTGCCTGAATATCAGGAAATGGAGGATAACCAGCTTGTTTCTGATTTATCAAAGCAACACTGGGGCCTTCCTAAGCCTCCAAAAGACATAGAGAAGCTCTTGAACGTGTACCTTGTCATGCCCCTGTCCGAGGAAGAGTTCAATGAGGCTTGTCTTCCATGGAATTCTTCTCTCGTCATCACCGTTCTGGGTGCAAAATTTAATTTGTTCAAGTTAATAGAGTTGTTGAGTCAGACATGGAAATTGAAAGCTTTTGATTAATTAACCTACCCAACAATTATTTCATTGTTCGATTCACTAGCAAGGAAGCATGTAACTCTTGTTATGACCATATTCTGCTTGAGGGGCCATGGGTGATAGCAAATCATTGTATTCTTGTTCATAGATGGTCACCTTTCTTTGATCCTTTCCATAACCCACTTGGAAGAATTGCCACCTGGGTTAGGATGGGAGATATGATTGGGAAGACCCTAAAGGTTGACATGCACGCCCTGAACTCTGGAAAAGAGGGAAATTCGCAGGTCAAAAGAGGGAGATTTGCAAGGATATGTGTAGAATTGGACCTTCAGAAAAAGCTAGTCCTAAGAATATTCATTGGCTCATCTCTTTTCAATGTTGAATATGAAGGATTAGCTTTAATCTGCTCAGGTGTGGGAAATATGGCCACAAGAAATCTGTGTGTCCTTCCTCCAAGGGAGATGAATCTTCAGCTTCATTAAGTCTCTATGATGTTTTAAGATCTTCAACATTTAAAGCCTCACCAGAAACTTCTTCTCTCTCGCAAGATGAAACATACAGACTGTAGATTATAGCCCGACGTTCTCATAGAGCTCATTTTTCAAGGAAGAGTACCACTGGACCTAATTGAAATTCAAATTCATCTAGCATGCCAGGAAGAAAGCAACTAGTCCAATCGCAACCAAGCCGTTTTGCAATGATTGCTGAGCCCAATGAAGATAGAGAAGGTAGCTTGCATCGGTTTGACAACTTGAAAGGAAACATGGATAACTTGTCAATAAAAAATGGTAAAGTATTCAAGAAGAATAGCATATGGATGCCAGTTATCTTTGACACTGGAGCACCTTTGAAAGGTGCCTGGAGCATTACATAATCCAAATGGCATC
>JBAGKO010000010.1:31758649-31770899 GCA_037177275.1 Acacia concinna
AAGAGTGGACCCCCCCCCCCCCCACCAAAAAAAAAAAAAAGCATACATCCCTGAGATTTGTTGAGTTTTTAAAGGCGTGAATTGAGTTAATTAAATATCTCTCTGGGGATCACAACTCTATTCCCAATTTTTTTCACAACTATTCCCAATTAACTTATCTATATATTAAAATGAATTTTATAGGGATTCCTAATAATTTAATTTATATATCACCAACACTAATTATAGGCATGTTATCTCCTCTCACTTAGAATCAAACTTCAAAGTAGAACCATGTTGCCATCTCTACTCACACTTCAAAGTAGATCACGTTACACACACACACACATATGACAAAGTCAACCATGTACAGCTTCATGTTAGTATCACTAAAACGTATTTATCAAGCAAATGGTATCCCTTATGTATATTATTTTTTCTTGAACTTCTAACAGTATATTCATAAATTTAATAAGACATACTATGCTACCTTAAAATATAATAACTCAAATCTTATAAGTAAAGACGCTTCTATTAATTCACAGGAAATAAAAAGTGGTAATTAACTTATTTAATATGTAATAAATTGTAACTTTTTTCACTTTTATCCCTATTAAAAAATGTGCTTTAAACTTGAATGATTGGGTAAATTAGGAATAACCATTAATTATAAGGACAAAATTAAAAAATAAGTGTTAATTATTTTACAAGTGTCATATATCGTAGAACAAGTCCTTCTTCTAGAAATGCTCTACATTGTGGATCAGAGGGAGTATAATTTTTGGGTAAACATAATCTTATTTATGAGATGCACTTTATAAAAGGATGTATGAAATTTTAACCAATCTTTTTATTTTTGTTCCAATTAATTACATGTTACTATTGCACTAATTATTTATCACTGACATACTTTCCTATTCATTCTGTCTCTTTCATGCACTCTTTCTTTCCATAAATAAGGTTTTTTAAAAAAAAAACATTTTTATGCATTTTTTTAATAAAATTTTAGTTTACGATTTTTTTGTATCTCACATATATGCATGATTGGAGGGAGTATATATATAAAACATAAAAATAAAGAATGCTCTATATATCCCAAGTAGATATGTTTTTATATAAGAAAGTTAAAAATAAAAACCCCTAGCCACTTTTACAAAACCTTCTATCATACACCTTAAATTCAGTTGATGGACAAGGTATCTTTTACAATGTTAAAAGAATAAAGTGCATAATATTAAGATAGAACAAGATTTATAGTATTAAAAAAAAAACAGAGAGCCCTAACTGCTATGCCCATAAAAAAATAATAATAATGCGAAGGGGCAAACGTTCGAGTGCAAAGAATCATAAGATCAGGAAGATCCTCTAAACATGTCGTACGAGAGTTCATGATGACACCCACGAGGATTAATCATAATTAATATAATATTAATATTATTAATACGAACTAATTAAATGACAATAATTTTAAGAAGACAATAGCTATGGTGAACCAAATGGTTTGCGTCTTAGGATGAAGACAACCAACATCTGGGTGCTGCTGCTGTTCCTTCTGCTCCTTCCTCAAAAATTTATTAACTTTTTTAAATATTAAATAATTATGCAAAAAGAAATGGGTTTCCCAATCCTCAAGAAAAATATATGCATAGCCCATGATTTTACGGATCATGTCATGTGCCTCTATCTCCAATATCCTTTTCTTTTTTCGTTAATTAATTAATTATTTATTTTCCCGCACCATGCAAAATATTCCACATCCTCCATCCCAAATATATGAACTAAATAAGTAATTTATGAATATTAAAAAAATTAATTAGTTATTTGTAATGAAGTTTTGTTGGCTTTTCTATAATATTATACTTATAATCATGTAAATTAAAACTACGATTTGATTAAAACCATCTTTAAGTCTTAATTTATGCAATCAACAAAGATATTTTTTTGCCATGCGATCAACAAGGATATATAATTTAAAAAATTATAAATTTGGAAGACAATAAATGTAATACGGTCTTGTATTTATCATCAAAGCGAATCATTAATCTAGCTCATATATTTAAAATAAAAGGGAGCAGTAGCATTAGCATATACTCCCTTAGATTCTCAATTTAAGACATATTTGGAGTACATTGTGATAAAAAATACTACTTCCATTCTTATTTATAAGATCCAGTTGACTTTTTTTAGAAAATCTTAAAAAAGTTAATTATATTACTTTAAGACATTAAAATTTATTTTTGTTTTAAATTATGTTGTTTGACTTATGAACCAACATATAATGTAATAAAATATAATATATGATATGATTAAATAATGTAATTGGTTTTCTTAGAATTTTTTTAAAAAAGTCAACTGAATCTTATAAATAGAAATGGAGGGAGTATAAGACAAAATTTTTATATTTTTCAATTATTTTTAAATTTATCATTATTGATGCTTCATCATCTAAGAAGAAAGAGAATTAAAGAAGATGATTAAAGTGTTTTAAATATATATATATATATATATATCATATTAACTAACTAACTTCTTAATCAAATCCCAACTACAAAGACAAGACAAGAGAGATCTCCATGCAAAAATGGCTTAGCTTCTTGAAAATGTACTTCTTTAATTTGTAAACTCAATCTTTAAATACCATAATTGTATATAATTAGTATTAATATGTGGAATGATGGTTGGGAATCTTCGAGTTATAATGTGAAGAAGAAATGATTTTTTTCGAATAATAATAATAATAATAATGGGGAATAATGAAAAAACTATTATATATGGTGTGTGGATGATGACTTACTTGCTCAACTTCGCTTTCCCTATCTATCAATTTTTTCTTTTTGATGACTGACACGATTGCTCCCTCAGAAGCATATATGCAAGTAAGTAATAATAAGTAAAATCTGTAAATGAAATGAGATGAGAGAGATGAAAGTTGAGACCCTCTCTCTCTCTCTCTCTATATATATATATATATATATTACTTGGTATTGTTCTCTTGTTCTTTTTTCATTCTCTCACGCAATGGGATCTCGCACGCAAAGGCCGAAACACTTCATGGATTTGGATGCAACACCAACACCCCTCTCCACCTTTTTCCTCGACGTTCGAGCCCACCCACAATATTCAATACTAACACACATCACCATTTTTTTATTTGCCAGATATATATTTATTTATATATAGGGTTAATCACTTAAGCACTATATTAAGTAAATTTATTCTCATTGTTATTGCGGAAATACTTTACTACACTACAAATTACTTTAGGACTATGGTTGGTAAAATAATACTTTAAATGTCTATATATAAGTGAAACAAAGCTATTCTCGTGTCATAACCTCATACACTCTAAATCATATTGAAAAGTCAGCTTTAGACACTTAAGTGTATTAGTGTATTGTACTCCTTTTATCATTAATATAAGATATGTCTGAGAAGGTGAAATTAGTCATAAATATAAGACATGATTTTTATATTTGTATAATTTTTTTTAATATATTCCTATTGCTAGTCACTCAACAATAATTAAAAAGGAGAGGAAATAATATAATTAAGAAAAGATAATTAGAGTGATGTTTTAGAACATATTTATCTATATATTAGCTACCTAAACTAAATTCTTTAACCTAATAAGAGGAAGTATGCTACTTAAGCATTGTGTGTAAAGTGTGTATTCGTAAAGACAAATTACTAATCCCTCACGTGGGGTTGTCTGACACCCTCCTACACTATTTTTTCCTTCATCTCTTAGCTGAGTGACACTTATCAGATTGCCCTACTTTCTCTCCCCCTGACACCATTTTTACCCTCTCTCCCTTGTTCATCTTCACTATATCAACCCTACTACACACCTATCTTAGTAAGTACGTCCCATGCCCATGATCTCTTGTTTCTTTCACTTTGTTCATTCTTCTAGGTTAAGTTTATTTATTCCCCTGCATTTATAATTCTCTACTTCTGGAAGATCACTTCAAATTAAGTAAACAGAAAAAACAGCAACTTCGCGCCCCCACCACCATCATCTTAAACATGATATATATATATATGTATATGTATATATTGATGGATTAATGACCTAAATAACTTGATTTGATGCTTAAATATAATATTTGAAGTAGTAACTCTTTTTTTCTTTTTTACCCAAGGGAGTTATATCATTTTATGTTTGTGGTTGATTTTGGCACGCAAAGGGGGTAAAAAAGAAGAGGAGAGAAAAAGGTCTAAGGAATTTGCAAGTAGCTAGTGTGTCTGCTATGTTTGTCTTTGAGAATATATGTATGAGGAGGAAGAGAAGAAGAAGAAGAAGAAGAAGAGAGACCCTCACGTGGGTGTGTCTGACAAACCAAGCATGTTTTTCTACCTTCCCACCTCTCTTCTCTTCCTCCATTTCCTTTTCCGTCTTTCCCGTCTCTCTCTCTCTCTCTCTATTCATTAACTTGACACGATGAGAGGTTTCTTGCATTTTGGTTTTGCTCTCTCTCTTACACTACTCAACTATTTCTTCTTTTCTTTTCATTTTTACTCATACCATATATATATATGTATAGAGAGAGAGTGGAGCTATATATATAGGTATAGGTGGGTGGCTAGGGTTAGGGTTACTTACTAATGTATAACATGGCGGGTGATTCTTGTTTCTTTCTTCTGATACTGTTACCAGATATATACTACGTATATATAGATAATTTAGTTTAATAATAATGCATGTTCAAAGAAGCTGACATTTGTCAGTTTGAGATTGCATGAGGTAGCATATTAATAATGTGCCCTTTCTGGAGCATATTAATTAGTGTCCAACATTGTTTTTTAATTATTAACAAGTTTTGTGTTTATATATAAATATATATTGATGATATATTGTGTCCTCCCTTAACAAGACAATCAAGAATTTAGCGCTTCTTCTATGTTTCGATGTGACCTTTTCAGGATCCTCCTCCTCCTCACTTCACTTCTTCCCATGACCATTTCAAACACAAATTCCAATGTCTTCATCATCTTCTCAATTTTTTTTTTTAAAAAACAAAACAGTTCTTTTTCATATTTATGGTGTATGTAACCCTGTGTCAGTCTAATTACCTAAAAGTAATTAAAATGAACCCTTAAAAACTGGTTGACTTTTTTAAAAAAAAGAAACCACACAGATACAGAGATACTCCTCACCTTTCAAAAGGATGTTCTTTGCACTATGCAGCATATTTAGGTGAGAAAGTAGAAATATATTTTGCCCTCTTGCTATGTGCTGGTCTAAAAGATTCTTTCTTAAATGCAGAGACCATATCAGATGCTTTGTTATTTAAAAATTAAAAAAAAAAGTTAACCTAGTTTGGCTTCTAGACCAACCAGTAGCATAAAGGAAGAAAAAATATCTGATTTGAATAGCGGATAATATATTAAAATAGTGGATATCCGGGGGGGGGGGGGGGGATAAACTAGTTGCTACGGGGAGGTAATTAAATAGGGGTGACATTTTTATCATTTATGTTTTGTTAACTTTCTATTTGTCGTGGCATATTTATGATATTGAGAGAAAGTGTCAAAAAGTCTCCTTTGCAGGATCCCTATGTACTTAAAGGAATGTATGGCTAAAACAAAGCCAAAAATCCTTGTAAGAAACTCTCATTTCTGCCAATCACATCCATCTTTATAGGAATATATACAAGGAATCCCATTTGCTTCTTTGTAATTCCCATCCAAATCCCTCCTTTTTTTTTTTTCCAAGCCCTAATTTACATCTGTGTCTATCCCCACACACACACACATGTACGGACATAGATAAGAGATATTTTGAACCAATCTTCGTGTGTGCATGCTAGCTAACTGTGGAGTTACATACTCTCAATTCCTATACGTAGGGTGGAGAGATAATTTTTTTTAATTTTATTTATAAACCACCTTATTAAAATTTTAATGCGAATATATAATTTAACCCTTCATTTAATTTATTGTTATTTTGACTTTATTTTCATTTAATATTATGTATATTAAATAAGGGTAGAGTTAAACAGTTATTGAATTTCTTGATAGAGCTAATAAGATTTGAGGTTTTTTTAATTTGTGTGAAATATATTAAAAGTGCCTTATAAGACTAGAGGAGTATTTGGGAAAATTAGTATGCAATACTAAGTAAGCAATTTAATGGGAAAATTAACAAGTGAGCAACATGCTCTGAGTTGCTGTGAGACTTTTTATTAATTAAATTGTTTATGTAGGGTTGCATAGTGATTCTCCCTCTTATATATATATATATATATATTACTATATGGACATCTAACTGGCCCAATTGGAAGTAGTTCTCCTAAAAGAGATTTTACTTGTTCATGTTGACTTAAAACTAAGGACCTATATGAGTTAGCGTTCAAAAAGCATGTTCACATCAAACTAAGACAAAACATATCACATACTTACATTGTACATTATAAATCATGTTGGAAAAGAAATTTCTATTGCTAATCCAAACATACACTAAGAGTCTGAGACTTGGCTCAATGATAAGGTTGATGACATGTGATTTGAAGGCCACATCTCCAAGTCCTAGAAACAGCCTATATGATATGTGGGGGTAAGGCTAAATTCATTTATCTTTTTCCATACTTCACCTTGTAAGAGCCTTGTGCACTGAGTTATCCTTTTTTTTTATATAGATTTAAACTTAAAATATAGTGTTTAAGCAGCCAAAGCTCATTCCACTAAGACCAACGATTGCCGAAAGTCTTAGGATTATATATATGTGTGTGTACACGCAGAAAGGGAAAAGGAATAGGAGAATGGGGAGGGGAAAATGATGAGGGGGGGAATTGAAGGGAGAAGACAATTGTTTAAAGGACGGTACGTTTGATTCCCCATTGACACCGCTGTCTCTTGTCCAATGCATATGGCATCTTCCAAGCCTTCTCAACTACCAAAGGAAAAATTCAGTCTTCTACATACATAACATAACATAACATAAGCCAACCCCATACATATAGGACCTTTCATAGATTTCAAAAGCAACTATTCTCATTAATTAATTAATTATATTAATGAAAACATCAATATGTTCTCTTTCCCTGACCCAAGACACACTCTTCCACTTTCCACACTCTCATCATCGTCACCGATTCTTTAAGAATAAAAAGATACCCTTCTTAATCTCTCCGTCTCATTCCAACTAATAACAATAAACACATTCAATTAATCAATTTTGCCCTCCCAGTTAATCGTTATCGTTATTAGTCCAAAAATATAAAAAAATAATGACAGCAGGACTATTTAATAGATTATATATTGTCAATATTAGAGAAGTAGGGGACATATTTGCCTTGGTTTCTTGGTCCTATATATACCCATGTCATGACACAAAGGAATTTTTGTGAGCTACCCCTTTTCAATCAAACACACACACACACGCATATATATAGACGTATATATAACACCAGTGTCTTTTTGGTCCCTAGATTTACTCTCTCCCTCATCTCTCTCTCTTAATTTCTTCTTCACATCCATCCTTGTGCTTGTGTTCAGATATCTATCATTATGGAAGATCCAGAGGAAGAAGAGCTTCTGAATCTCAGCCTCTCAGTTTCTGCAGGTAGATCATCAGAGAGAAAAAAGAAAGGGAAGATGATGATGTTCACCAGTACCAGAGATCATCATCATCACCACCTTCATCACCACCACCATCATCTTCTTCATCATCACCAGTACGAACAAGCAGGCTTTGAAGGAAAGATCTTCCGGCTTCTTCAAACCAGAGAGCAAATGATGCGTGCAGATCACAACCTCATGATGTTGAGAAATAATCGAAGAGGTGGTGGTAATAATGGTGGAGATCAAGATGGTACTAATGGCCTCCCTCTGATTCATCTTCTTCTCAGTACAGCCACTTGTGTTGACGACTCCAACTTTAACTCTGCCCTAGACAACCTCACTCAGCTTTACCAAACTGTCTCCCTCACCGGCGACTCCGTCCAACGCGTTGTCGCTTACTTTGCCGACGGCCTCGCCGCCCGTCTCCTCACCAGAAAATCGCCTTTCTACGACATGCTCATGGAAGAACCAACCAGTGAAGAAGAGTTCTTAGCCTTCACTGATCTTTATAGAGTCTCACCTTACTACCAATTCGCTCACTTCACAGCAAACCAAGCCATTCTCGAAGCCTTCGAGAACGAGGAAGACAAGAACAACCGAGCATTACACGTCATCGACTTCGATGTCTCCTATGGTTTCCAATGGCCTTCTCTCATACAATCTCTCTCTGAGAAGGCCACCGCCGGCAACAGAATATCCCTCAGAATCACCGGCTTCGGCAAGAATCTCAAAGAGCTTCAAGAAACAGAATCTCGACTGGTCAGCTTCTCCAAGGGATTCACCAACCTAGTGTTCGAATTCCAAGGTCTGCTTCGAGGATCACGAGTTATTAACCTAAGGAAGAAGAAGAATGAAACAGTGGGTGTTAATTTGGTGTCTTACTTGAACACATTGAATAGTTTCATGAAGATTTCTGACACATTGGGATTTGTTCATACTCTTAATCCCTCCATTGTTGTTCTTGTGGAGCAAGAAGGAAGTAGAAGCCCAAGGACGTTCTTGTCGAGATTCACTGATTCGTTGCACTATTTCGCCGCCATGTTTGATTCTCTGGATGATTGTTTGCCTATGGAAAGTGCAGAGAGGTTGAGGATAGAGAAGAAGCTTCTGGGGAAAGAGATCAAGAACATGTTGAATTATTATGACGTGGACGGTGTGGATTGTCCCAAGTATGAGAGGATGGAGACATGGAAGGCCAGGATGGAGAGCCATGGATTTACAGGAACGAAAGTGAGTTCCAAAGCTTTGATTCAGGCGAAGCTACTTCTGAAGATGAGGACTCATTATTCACCGCTTCAGTATGAAGACGACGGTGGAGGAGGTGGCGGCGGCTGTGGCGGTTTCAGGGTTTCAGAGAGAGATGAAGGGAGAGCGATTTCTTTGGGATGGCAAAATAGGTTTCTTCTTACAGTCTCAGCATGGCAAACAGAAGTGTGATCAATGAAGAAGAAGAAGATGATGATAAGGATGAAGAAGATGATGGATCCGTCGTCGTTCTCAACAATCATAAGTAAAATAATAATCCCTAACTTGTGTTCATCATTTTGGTAAAACCTACGCTCAAAATGATGATCGAGTTTTTAATATTCATAACTTACTATTATTATTTTTCTCTTTTGACTATTGTTATCTTTATGATGATCCTTTTCTTGTTCTGTTTGTAGAGGTTTCAGTGGTGCCTACTAGCTAGCTAGCTTCCCTCTAGATTATTGTTTTTAAAGTATATATTTAAGGTATAATAGATGACGCATATATATGATAAGTATCTTCTTTAATTATCTCGGTAGATTAAAGTCGTAGTCTTTGTGCTTCCTCAGTGGGTTTCAATTTTCAACACGAAGAACCCTACTTTCTTTTTGACCGGGCAAATGAAGAACCCTAATGTTATTAGTCCATGGTCTCATTCTTGTATGGTGTGTAATAAAGTAATAATATTAAGCTTGGGTATATATGTTTTGTTATATATGATGATGGAGTTCCTTAGTATAAATTATGGAAAATTTTATTTCCATTTCCAAGGGATTTCTGGGGAAAGTTTAATAGATTGTGTGAAATTGAAAAATTTGGAGCACAAGAATAATGAAGCTAAAATTCATGAGAAAATACCAGCAACCGTTGGTTTTAGTGGAATGTACTTTTGGCTGCCTAAATATGAGATCTCGAGTTCGGTTTCACCTGAATGCTAAAAAAAATAGTCTTTTAAGAGAGTTATAACCAAGTCCAAAAATTTTGTCACTAAACTGATTTAGTAATAGAGTTCCATAATTTTTTGTTGTGACCCAATTGAATCTGCTACCACTCGATCGAGTCTTAACACATTCCGATAGCTATAGTTAAAAAAATCTAAAGAGAATATATGAAGAAATTAATTTGAACATGATAGATAACTAGAGGTGGAGAAGAAACTTATGGTTTTATTATATGATTTGGTGATAGTATTAAATCAGTAGTATTAATTTATTTGTAAAGAGTCAACAATAATGGAAATTTCTTTAGGTGATTAATAATAATGTGTATGTATAATGATGTGGGTGTATAATATAACAGGAGTGGGGCTAAAAACACATTTTCAAAATATTATTAAAGAAGAATGTGTAGATTAAAATAACTTGATCCAACTAATTTTGTCTTCCATCAATTAATTTTTGTCACCAAATTAAAAGAAAATATACTTGATATTTTATTTTATGGCCAAAAGAGGAATCTTTAATTAAATATGAACCACCCTGAGACCACCAATTAGAAAATTTTGAGCCACTAAACATAGTTTTGTGCTTTCTTTAATTTGATGAATAAAAACGACCTTGGAGCATATACTTTTGTAAGAGCACTAATAGATTTTTGTGAAGATCGAGCGTTAAAGTCATCGAGAGCATATTACTTAATTAAACATATAATAAAAAATAAAGATTTTCCCTTTTATATAACACATAAAAAATTATAAACACAGGCAATAAAGAAATTATCAATGTTATAAGGATATTCATTTTAGATCCTAACAAGTCATTGTAAATTATATATATATATATATATATATTACTTTGAAGGGTGATATTTTTGGCAAAACTTCATCAAACCTGAAGTGATCTCTAGTTATTATCTTAATATAAATTATCAACATCTGTCTCTCTCTCTCTCTATATATATATATATCTCTCTCTCTCTCTAAATTCATAAATAATTATCACAACATATATATGGCTGTATCTTCTTTTTTATACTATAATTTTTTGAGAAGCATAAAAAAATGTTTTTTAAAATCATTTTTCTGCAGGCTGAGACACATTCTTGTCACATTCTTATTTCGAAAGTTGTTAAATTACTTCTAAAGACTAAAACTATAATTAAGATAGTCATATCTTAACACAACAATATCGTAAAATGCATGCGTCCAAGTTTGTCTAGTACTATAATTAAGATATATTACCTCCGTTTTTATTTATAAGATTACATTGACTTTTTTAGAGAATCATAAAAAAATTTTAAGAAAGTTTATTGCATTACTTTAACACATTAAAATTTATCGTTTTTCTTTAAATTATATTTTTTGACTTATAAACTAATATATAATGTAATAAAATATGATATATGATACGATTAAATAATGTAACTAACTTTTTTAAAATTCTTTAAAAAAATTAACAAAATCTTATAAATAAGGAGGAAATGAGTATACCTTTAACAAAACGTATCAAAATAAGTGTATTCAAACACTTCGATCAGGTCAAATTTGATTAGATTTCCCGGTGACTTGATGGGACTTTTCAACTACGATGAAAACCTAATGTTAATTTTAAGTAAAGGCCTTAAATTAATGCAATTTAGATTGATCTCAATTAGGCAACATTGACTCCTTAAAAGATCCACACACACACACAAACATTTAAAAACCGCATAATAATTTCCGGGAGTGATCTCGTGACCTTCTATGGGCCTTTGATGGAAATTACATTACATACATAATTATATAATATTGTGATTATCAATTATTATTTCTATTTATAAAACAGAGAGATAATTTTTTTATTATATTTATAAGTCAAATCATTAAATTTTTTTATATTAATATACAAATTTACCTTTCATTTATTATTTTGTTGACTTTTTCTTATAACGGTATAATGTATATTAATTAAGTATGAATAAAATAAATTTAATGAAATTTAATATTTTTAATCTATATTAAATATACTAAAAATTACTATAAGTAAGATGAGAAAAAAAAAAAAGTGTGTTTAACTTGTTTTCTTTTTCCTCTACATTTTAACATTTGTGCCCTTTGCCTCTGGTTCTGACTTCTGAGAAGAGAAATCCTAAGGGTCTGTTTGGTTTGAGGGGAGGGGAGGGGAGAGGCTCACCTCCCTTTGTTTGGTTTAAATTTTTGAAGGGAGGGGAGCCAAAATTTGGCATCTCCTCCCCTCCCCTCCCCTTATTTTGCTTCCCTCCAAATTGGAGGGATTAGAGGGGAGGGGGAAGGTAAATGACAATTTTGCCCTTCCCTATTATTATTATCAAATAAAATATATTATATAAACTAAAAATATATTATTATTATTATTGTTAAAATAATTAAAAATATATATGTTAATCAATAAAAATTATTATAAATTTTTTTCAATATATATATACACACTAATAAATAAAGAATATTATTATAATCAAAATACATAATTTAAAAATTAATTTAAATAAAAAATATATTATTAAA
>JBAGKO010000010.1:31789307-31800583 GCA_037177275.1 Acacia concinna
AAGTGTATATATAGGTTTATGCATTTTTAGATGGAGGTGATTTTTTTTTAGTTAGGATGATGAGACAAAGAATTAAAAAATTGTTAAGACATATGGTAGTTTTTTTTTATCAATTCATAAATTTATTTTAAAATATTGAAGGTGTAAAATTTTGGAATGTATTTAAAGTTTTTATGCATATTACTGATAAAGGAATTTACCACTTGGGCACGGAAGTCTGCCCTAGCCAGTCCACCGTTGCTCTACCCAAAATGGTTAAGGCTTCTACAGGGTAGGGCTGGGCATTGGGTTACAAAATCTAACTCATCTATCTTTTGGGTTGGGCATCGAGCAGGGGTCTCATCCTGCCCAGCCCAGCCCAACCCTGCCCATGACCACTCCTAAGTTACACAATAAGAGATGCCTTTTACAAGGAAAAAAATAGGGAAAATCCTAATTAAATGCTTCCAAAATTAGCAAAATTTAAATTTAAACTTACACTTTCAACAAATTCTTGATCAAGCCTAATTAGGGATTTTAGAATATTGTTGAAAGACTATAATTTCCTATTTGATTAAAAACGAGATTTTTAACCTGTAAATTCCAATATCCCTTTAACTCTAACGCCAGAATTTAAGCTTCTTGATGGTGATAGTTTTCTTGATATTTCTGCCATCGCTTCTTTCCTATATTTTTCTAGAATTTCAATCATGGCAATGGAGATTATGTATGGTAAGCTCTTTGGCCGAGACAACTGGCTCACATATACATTACACCTCTTATATTATGTAGGACAGTATATATTGGTATGGTGTTACAACAAAGTGGGTTGCCATAAAAAAAAATCGTAATCAAATGTATTATTTCTTCATATGACTTATTATTAAACTTGTATTTTTTTCCTAAAATTTTTAGAATTGATAGTTTGGTTATCCTTCAGAAATAATCAATAATTTGTTATGCTTCTGCCAACAAGTTTTCCATTTACTAACTCATAACTAGCCTTATTGTCATTTACGTGATGGAGTCTTTGCAAATTTTGAAATCTTTGATCATTTTTTTTTGTGAATAATCTTTGATCATCTTTAGGATTAAGCTAGATGCCAATAATTTAAAGAAGCATAGATTTTAGCATTAGAGTTAAAAGTATATTGTAATTTATTGACTAAAAATCTTTATTTATTGACTGATAGGGCATTATAATCTTTTAACAACTTTCTATAATCTTTAATTAGTCTCACATCCTAGTTAGTAATTTGTTATAAATGCAAGTCTAAATTTAAATTTTGCTAATTCAGAAAGATTAAAGTAGGATTCTCCTAACAAAATATATGATATATTTAAGAAGGTACACTTGCCATCCCTATTTAAAAGGTTCTATTTTTGAAAATAGACTTATCCCTTGTAAAAAATCCTCTTTAAAT
This sequence comes from Acacia concinna, assembly GCA_037177275.1. NCBI lineage: Eukaryota > Viridiplantae > Streptophyta > Magnoliopsida > Fabales > Fabaceae > Acacia > Acacia concinna. Next base: position 31,790,711 of record JBAGKO010000010.1, read on the forward strand.
TTGTCTAATTGAAAAAGACTTTTTTACTTATTTTACCCTCAATTAATTTCATACACTGTATTAATTAAAATTTTTACATATTCCTTCATTCTCTCTTATTCACTTCACACCATGCTCCAATCCCCCTTCACATATAATTTTTCTTATTATTACTGGCCCTCTCCCTCTCACAAAATATACTGGTATATTTAGAAAAAATATATACTTCCTACATAGTTTTTTTTTTTTTACTAATTTTAACATTCTTTTAATATATAACATAGTTTAGTTAAAAGGACCTTATATGTGCATGCCTTAAAAAATGCCTTGCTCCGGATTAGTCTGTTGCCCGAGTTACTTGATCCGTTATAGAAGGCTAGAGACTCAAAAAAGTGCTGGGCACCAGGGGGAATCCGGGTTTGGGGGCTAAAGGCCCTATCTGTCTGTTGTTACAAAAAAAAAAAAAAAGAACCTTATACATATGAATATAAGGATTTTTTTTAAAAATTTTTTATAAGATGTTTTTATAGTTTTAATGAATATTAAATATTGGTTTCGGTATATACGGATATGCCCATATATAATATTACCTCTGATCCTAAATATAAAACTTACTTGATTTTTTTTTTAGAAATAATAAGAAAGCTAATTAACTTACTTTAAAGCATTTAATTTTTTTTTTCAAACTAATTTATTTAACTTATAAACAAATATATAATTTAATAATACAAAACATAAGAAAAATCTCATTTCAATCCATTTGAAATGCCTAAATCCAGAATTAGGCCTCCATTTTTAACAAATCCCTAAGCAGGCCTATAAGCCTGATTAATTACTTATGAATTTGTTGATTTTACCAATCTGTCTTTCAGATATTTTGTCTGCATCTCATTCTTTTTATAAAATAAAATCTCTGACTCAATCTCATCGACTCTCATCTTTCCTTTTCTCCGGTGAATTCACCATCTCACATCACTATATCCGGCATCGATCCAGGCCTTATTTGCTCAGTGGCTGTTTTTCTAGATTAACGGACAAATCTTTATGCAGATGAGAGTAGTATTTATTTTTCTTTCCCAGTCGTTTCTTTGTATTGCATATGAATATATGTTTGCCTTGGAATAAATCATTGTATAGACTTTACCTTGGAATAACCTTGATATGCATGAAAGAGATCTATAAAACCCGAAGGCATAAGTACTGAGCTCAATGCAAATGAGTTGGTTGATATTTGACAGATTATTATATGTAATTGACTTATGCGGAAGGAACCTTCTTGTGAGTTAATTAAAAGTAGAGATTCCAATGCCTCCGGAAGTGCGGATTCTGGTGTTAAAGTTAAAAGTCTATTAGGAGTTCGCAATTAAAAATATTTAATTTTTTAACTATAAAAGGGCATTATAGTCTTTTAACAACATTCATAAATCCCTAATCAGATCCATGGGCCTTATTAAGGATAAAAGTGTAATCCTTATTCTAGATTTGAGCACTTCAAACGATTTAATTGGATTTTCTCTACAAAATATATGATATAATTAACTAAATTAATTTTTTTAACCTCAGCTCTCTTAAAAAAAGTTAATTGAATCTTATATTTAGGATCGAAGAAACTAATAGTGAGGGAGCAAAGAAATTAATATGACATTGGAGTTTAATGTAGTTAATAAGAATAATATTTAAAATCACATCAATTTTATTACAAATATGATGTTTTTAACTTTTATTAATAGGTATAAATTAATTAAAAACTCCTGATTAAAAGTGATACGCTTCTTGCGTATGTAAGACATAAAGAGAGCAGTTGACCAAAAAAAAAACATAAAAGAGAGCAGATATTGATATTAAATGAAAGACATATTTATCATTTTTTTCTAATTTACCCCTTTTAATATATACTCTCTAATAATAGTAATAAATTAAAAGAGATGTGAAGAGCATTAAAATTCTTCGTTTATTTAAAAAGGGCTATAGGGATAGCCTAGTGGTATAAAAACTCCAATGCATATAAGAGGATGAGGTTGCAATTTTTCACTTGTAACTTCACACATTTAATGAGTCCCTCAAATAATAATAGAGCCTTATTTTATTAAGTGGAGTTGGCTATATAAATCAAATAAGTGCCCTATCAAAAATTAGAGTTTTAGATAGATTATTTATTAATAGATCTTGCTCTATAATTTTATTAAGTGTTCACTTTAGTTTTCTTCTATATTTTTTTAAAGGAGTACTCGACACTATTTTATCGACCCTCCTCACTAACGCAACCATTGATATCCTTTGAACGTGTCTAAACCCATCAAGACAATTCTCTTCTCAATAGATATATATCACTCCTACTTAGTGGTGTATATGATTATTTTTTGCTCATAGGAACTATATATATAATATAAAGGATGGTCAATAATAAGTTGCACAAAACATTTTTTTTTATTTATATAAAAATAACATAGTTGGTACATAACAAAGTATTGCAATATTGATCAAAAGGGAAACATTAGTCCAGTTCTTCCATCCTAAATGCAACTAATGGATAATCAACACGTACGTACACCAACTCCTTCATATGCATATAGCCATTTATTCATTTTATTTAGTGCAATAGTAATTCATAATATTTGTTATTATATGGGTACTTTTATCTTCATCTTGTGGAAACTAAATAATTAAACCTTGTAAAACTCCATGACACCTAGAATGGAGAGGACACGAGAAGCAAGTCGAAAGCAAGAAAAGCCAGAATTTTTGCACAAAGCTTCAAACTGTTTCAAAGTTCTTTCTAGTCCTCCTCCTTGAGAGAACATAACTATGTCTGCTATGGCCACATTCTTCGCTGCTTTGCTTATCTCTGGTTCTTGTTGCTTTATTAAGTCTATCACTATCACTTTCCCACCTTTCTCCAATGCCTCGTAGCAATTCCTCAATATCTTCATGCATTTTTCATCTGACCAGTTATGAGTTGTTCCCTACAATTATATATATATTATTTAGTTTAGCAGAGTCCGAAACTTGAAAATAATGCATATATAACTATAATCAGACCAGTTAGTGACTGCCCTCTAATTTTAAAAAAACTTCATTCGACACAAGGTTTTTTCTCCCCATATCAACTCATACTTAGACTCTTCTAGAAAAGTAAACATGTATACCTTTATCATTATAGCATCTCCTCTTGGAACACTTTTGAACATGTCTCCTCCAACATGCTTTATTCCTAATAAGCGCGCACGCACGCACACACACAAAAGCAAGAATAATTGGTAATACAATAAATTTTTTTAGTTAAATTTGTTTGCAAGCACAAAATCAAGGAAAATCACACTGAGCACTGCTATAATAAATTAAAGCACCTGGATAGGTTGGGGCATCTTGAACAACATGGGGCAAATCAAAGTTAATACCCTTAATGGAAGGGTACTTGGAAATGATCATATTAAGGGAGTGGCCAATACCACCAGCCACATCAACAAGAGTGGATATTCCCTCAAAGCCTTTGTATGCCTCAATAATCTTCTCCATATGTAAAGCAGACTGATCTGCCATTGTTCTTTGGAACTTTAGCTTCAGTGCTGGATCTTTTTCCATGTACTCGTACACACTTTTCCCATGTATTATCTTGCTTAGGTCTTCCTCTTCATTTACCTTCAGCACTCCTTCCTTCAGGTTCAGACTACAACAACGAAAAATCATATCTTCATCGTATAGAAGTTAATTAATGCCTTATGTGATCCGTTCCGATCAGATAAGTTGGAATGAAAGAAAATGGAAAGAGAGGAAATAAAGAGATGGAGGAGAGGAAACAAAGAGATAATGTAATCATATCTCTTGTTTGGATGAAGAAGAGAAAATATAGTGTAAAGACAATATAGGCAAATGTCACAGTGACAAAAATATTCTTGCATCCTGATTTATTACATCTCATATGATCATTTATAACCAAAAGAGGTTTTTTTAATATTTGTAAATTTTAAAGTCAAATAATTTTGCATATGTAATAATACATTATAAAATCAAATAATAAATTAAAATAAAGAAATTAAATGATGAATACATATTTAAAAATATATTTTTCATATTTGTACATGTTTAAAAATAAATTGAAAGAAATATATTTTTCATATTTATCAAGTTGACTCAATAGGATTGGTTGGAGTAAGAAGACAACAGTAATGGTTACTCGATGATGAGGTTGGCTGGAGTGAGAAGGCAGCATCGTAAAGTGTATCAATAGAAGAAGAACTTTCTTCCCAAAATCTCTAGATATTTGGAAAGAAAAGTTGGGGCGGCTCATTTTCTTCCTCTTTTCCATATTCTTCTCACTTTTCTTTAATTTCTTTATCTAAAAAAGAAAAAACTCTAATCTTCTCATGTTTTTTTGGCCATGTTTTCTTTCCTCACAACTTTACCTCCCATCCAAACATAGTGTTAGAATTTTGAGTTGAGTGATTTGAATACTTACAAAACCTGAGACATGTGAGGATGATAGGATATGCTGGGCAACAAGGAAGCCCAAGATGGACCATCTTGTTTAGAGACAAAGTATTGGCCGGTGGGAGAGAGGGCATAGAGCCTCTGGGTGGCGCCATCCACGGTTGTTCTCACCGAGGAGGTGAGGAGCGAGTGGGCCACCAGCAAGCGGAGCATCCGGTCGAGCCTGCCGGAAATTGTGTCGGTGTTGCTCTTGTGGGAGGAGAGTCTGGAAGCGATGTCGGTGGGTGAAACATAGCCATCCTCATCTGCTGCTTTTGATTGTGAAATAATGTCAAAGAGCTTTAGCTCAAGTGCAGCGTTCAAAACGGCGGCGTTTACCTGACCAGAACTCAGAATCATAGCTTTAAGGCAAGCATCTTGTGCATTAGTAGAGTTCATGTTGTGCAGAGTTTTCTATTGAACTCTTTCAATAATTTGTTGTTGGATGTGTTTGGGGTGCGTCTGTATTTATACACGTGTGTGTTGTTGCTTGGGCGTTGTTTTTCTTGGAATGTGTTTTCAGTTTTCTGCTATAAATTGACAATTAACAAAACTTCCTCCCAATTTCTTCATAATATAAGTTATTTTGGGTTTTATTTTTGAAATTATCATTGAAGTATTTAAAAACAACTTTTTCACCCTATTTTACCGTATATAAAGTAAGTATGTGAAAGAAACTTTTATAATGGTGTGAACACGGTCATAATAAGTAACTCCAAACAAGCATTTTGTGGGTTATCCATATTGATGAGTTATTCACAAATATTATTCACATATAGATAAAGTTGAAAAAATGTTTTATTTTCTAACAAAGTTAATAAGTGAACTACCTCTAATTTGTGTTTAGTGAGGCAATTAGAGACTTAGAGGTACACATCATATTCCCAAATATAAGTTACTTTTAACTAAGGTTTTGAAACCCGGATTGGTCAATGAACCACTGAGATACTGAGTTAAGGGTCAATGAGTCAAACCAGAGTCAGACCAGTAGTCATTAAACTTTATTAAAATATTCATATTTTAATTATGAAAAATAATATATATCTATTATTTATATTATGAATTTTTTTTCTCTTTAATTTTCTTCCTCCACCTTAATTTATTTTCCCTAATTTACCTCTTGATTCTGACGTGACCTGGTGAGTCTTAAAGTGTATTTATTTTGGTCAAAGACTCAAAGGGGTGTTGAAGTGTATTAACTTTCTATCTTATATATATATATTTTAATTTTTTTGTTTACTTCTCTGATTGATGAGATAAGATTGACTGAGATTAGGTTTTAATTTACTTTTACCCTAGGAAAGTGAGCAGTGCTAGAGTGCTACTGGACTCTCAAACTATTCTCATCTCCCCTTTATGCTGCAAGACGTTTTTCTTATATTTGTCGCAATCTTTTCAAAAATTTACTTTATTAATGACCTTAACAATAATTAAAAAGGAGAAAGAAATAAAAAAATTAGGATAGTACTTTAGAAAATACGTCATATTAATAAATTTAACTAACTTTCTTAATTTAATCAAATTATATAAACATGTCTTATATTAATCACAAAGCAAAGAAGGAACTATGGATAGAGAGAGTACCATCAGCTATTTTAGATATAACTGCTCCGGACATCTTGATGAGAAGCTATTGTTAAGAATGTTTTAATACTGCCTTGCATTTATTACGAATATAATTTTTCCTCCTCACTTTTTTAATTGAGAAAATTTTTTATTGAGGACATGTAAAAAAAATCAAACATATTTATTAATCTTAGCTGTAATTTTTGGTTCGTGTTGGATGACGTACTGAATTAATTTTGTGAATAAAGTCAAGTATTAAAACTACTTATGAAAGGACTTGAAGATTATAAAATTAATTTTAAGAAAAATTTTCCAAGTCTGAATATTCCGGCAGCACAGTTAGAATTTCAACTTTTGATCTCACACACACTCATTCACAAGGCTCGTTTTCCACACGTTAGCCCACGCACTGTTCACATTCCACAATTTATAAAATAGTTAAATTGGCAATTTACTTCCAACGTTTTCAGAGATCGGATGGACAATTTACCTCTAACGTTTTTTTTGAGCAAATTACCCCTAATGTTATTTATTTGAAACAATTTACCTCCAACGTTATGTCAAGCATAAATTTCCTAATAAATAACGTTAGTGGTAAATTGCTCTAAATAAATAATGTTAGGGGTAATTTGCTCCAAAAAAAATATTGGGGGTAAATTGCCCTTCCCTAAAAACGTTGAGATAATTTGTCCTTTAACCTTTATAAAGGCAATAAGATCCATATATATATATATATAATACAAAGACGTGGAAGAGGAAAATGAAAAGAGATGTGATAACAAGGGAGAAACGGCAGCCGTGATTAACTTATAATTAATTAATTATTAATTTGGGCAAGAAATAAGAATCGTGTTCTGATTAAGTTCTATCTTATAAGGATATTAAAGAAGGGATCAGGGACAGTAATTATATTGCGACCATGGTAAGGACTAAGGAGTTTAATTAGAACGACGAAAAAATTCAAACAAGTTAATTATCCTTGTATTCAAGGACATGTACAATTCCAACAGATAATTTTATTTATTTTTTTTTTGAAATAATTGGAGTATTGAACAATTTCATTTTTCATGTAATAAGGGCTGAAAAATATTTATAGTAAAGGTTTGTCTTTTTCGTCATACTCAGGTAGTTATTCCATGCCCTTGTGTTGAAAACTGAAATTATTAAATAGCAATGATGTTGAAGAAAAACATTTTCTAGATTTGTGGCCATAATAATAACAGAAGTTAACGTAGGAAAGCAGAATATGTTGAAGTATTTAGCAGCCGTGGACGAAGGAAAAATACGAATGGATGGTCCACTAACACAAAGTAAGATACGATAAATATTTAGTTATTTGAATTTGTGTGTTTGGTCACTGTTCTTTATTGGTTGAAGCTCCTCAAGTATATATTCCGGTCTTTACACTATATAGTAGGATACTGTTCTCCTTTTTTTTTTTTATAGCTTTATCTGGGTATCTGATTTAAGATTTATGGCTACCCTACTAAGTGTCTTATCTAGAACCTAAAATTGAAAACCAAAAGGATTTAAAGGGTATTACATCGTTAGACCTACTTTATATTGCTTACTATAGAATATTTTCTATAACGCTGCTTATAAGGTGGAGGAAAGTTTTTTTTTCTTATTTATAAATTATATTATTAAATTTTTTGTGTGAATGGATAATTTTATCTTTTATTTTATTATTGTATAGACTTTGTTTTTATAGACTACTTTTAAATGGTTTTATATAGTAAGATCTTTGGTTGATGATAACATTAATTTTTTTCTCATTTACCGTCCTTACCGGTTAAACAATCCATTCTAATTAATAAATTTTATAAAATTTTGAATTTGAATTGAATTCTCTAGTCTATGTGAAATTGTTAATATATAAGTCCATACAATTGATCCATTTAGTTCTTCTAGCACCATATGTTTTTACGATGTTCAATAAATAAAGAAAATATACAATTGAAGTGGAATTAGGACACTTGATTTGTAATTTATTAATATTTACAATCCTTTGTTTTTATTCATACTTGATATAATTAATTGAAAATTATGATGCATCTAATGAGAGTAAATTTAGGGGAAACTTTTGTTTTCAACTATTACTTCTCTCTCAACTTAATATTCAATTTAGTTCTAATTATAAGGTCTCGTTAGTTTTTTTGGAGAATCCTAGAAAAATCTTAAGAAAATTAATTACATTACTTAATCATATAATATATTTCATTTTATTACATTAAATATTAGTTTATAAGTCAAACAATATAATTTAAAGAAAAACGAAAAATTTTAATGTCTTAAAGTAATACAATTAGTTTTCTTAGGACTTTCTAAAAAAGTTAATGGACCTTTATAATTAGGATCAGAGGGAGTATCTCAATCATTGAATTATGATTTAATGGGTGAGATTTAATACTACGTAATCATATCATAATTGTGTATTTTTATTATATTTACAATTATGATACTATTTTATACATATCTTAAATCTCATTATTTAAACATGATTTAATAGCTAAGATATTAAATAAAGGAAGTGAAGAGAAGATTTAGTGGAGACACAACATTATGATACACAAATACAAAAAGTTAAGTGAGTGTTTGTATTAATTTATATTAAACGATTTTACAGTCTGTGATATAAATATGCCAAAGGAGTTTTGCCTTCTTTTTTTTTTGTGATAAAAGGAGTTTTGCCTTAAAAAGTGTAAAAGATTTTTTTTTTTTTTGGTTTTGATTGATTTTGATTTTGTAAAATTATTTTATACTCCCTTAGGTTTCTATTACAAGGCGCCTTCTAGAGGGTATTTTTATCATTTTTTTTTTCATTGGGCATGTGCTAGTTTCAGCTTTCAAGAACTATTAAATATTTGTCATATTACTTTGGCAAAATATATATATATATATATATTTCATATTACTTTTATCCTAACTATAAGTCATTTGTACATCATTTTCACATACCAAAAAATGTATTGAATTGGTAAGATTTTCTACATTTTCCCTTTATTTAACTTTTTATATCTCTCTACTTTATAAATGGTTTCCATGTCTATCTCTCCCCTTTCTCTCTTTGCAATATAAAGAAAATGGGATAAAATTGTGAAAATGTCATTAATTACCTCTCAAATGACTCATATTTTGAACTACATTTTTTTTTCTCACAAGTGACTAACATTTTGCTATATGCTGGTGTATATATGCTTATATTTAATAAAGGTAGAGAGAAATGAAAGAAATTAATATGATGACATATTTTAATTTATTTAAATTGAAAATCACTTAAATTTTATGATAAATTCAATGATTTTTACTATTGTTATTAGAATTGTGAATCAGCTAGAAATGAGTGGTATTTGAGATTGAGTGGAGTAAAGGGGTACATTCAACTTTTGTGTATTTTATTTTGGGTTAAGGTGCTTAAATAATCTTTAACATTTTCTCAAAAGTGCAAAAATAACTTTCAACAATTTTTAATATTAAAAGTAACCTTCAACTTTTGAAAAGAGAGCACGCCATTAATTAACCATTAAGGACTATTAACTTTTGTTATTATAACATTTTAAGGTGTAAAAATAGCTATTAACTTATATAAAAAATGTAAAAAGTAACCGTAATTTTTTTTCTCAGAGAAAAAATTCTCCAAAGTTACAGCTCAAAATGCAGACATATATGAAAACCTCAAAAATTCCCATACAATCTTAGAAAATAGTATAGGGCGTCCAGAACAGCATGGCTTAACCAGAATGATGTTTTGAGGTCTGAGGAATTTATTATGAATCTTTGAATATTTTCATATTTTTTTGCCTGACCAGGTTTAGGTAGATCTGTCCAACTGTCGGGGCTAGGTAGTCTAGTGGGTACATC
>JBAGKO010000010.1:31819964-31838522 GCA_037177275.1 Acacia concinna
TTTTTAATCTAATTTATGCACATTTTGGTATTTATTATGCAATTTTATTGTAAAAATAATTTATATCTTACCACAACTCTTACATATAATTATTATAGAAGCCAATGCTCTTTTTGTCATTTCATTATAAAAAAAAGACATTCTGGTAACATTTATCCAAACACTCTCATTTTTTCAAAACCAACTTTTTGACAAAAACCCTTCTCAAAAAGTATTATGGAAAAAATTCAAAAAAAAGAAAAAAAAGAAGGTCATTCAATCTCCTAACAAGGGATTGACTTCTAAAGCCAAATCTCAAGACATTGTCTCTTGCCTTGTTCACGCGCCAAGTGAGATGATGGCATCATCAACTAAGGCGCAGGTAGTTTTGAGAGACTTCACGCACACTTCAAACTCTGGGCCACCAAGGCCTACTCCCCCTTCTTTGGGTCCAACCTTACAAACCAAATCTAAGGCCCACCAGAAAAGAATGCATTCTATTGTAAGTGGAAGTATGCGTCAGCCGAATGCTAAAAGTAAAGTCATAGATGATTTAAGCATGTGTTTGGGAGGCCAATTACTACGATTGAACCGTTGTCCAATAGTGAAAGTAAGAAATTGGTTTTTTTTATGTTTGGTTCATCGATTCCTTCATACGTGAACAGTGACAAATCAGATGCAATTGTAAAAGCAACAATTTCAGTATTTTTACACCGATTTCACTGTTCATGATGGTTATTGTTCACTTTTGTTTTGCTGATATAATTTACTTCTTTTAGTTCTAATTATAAGACTTAGTTGACTTTTTAAAAAATCTTAAGAAAATTAATTATCTTATTTTAAAGTATTAAGATTTATCATTTTTTAAACTATTTTGTTTGATTTATGAACTAATATATAATATGATAAAACACAACATATGCTATAATTATGTAACGCTTCCTTCACTTCTCTAAAAAAAATTAATTGGGTCTTATAATTAGCACCAAAGGTAGTATAAATATCACACTATATTTACGTGTAATAACACTCCCTCCAGTCCTAATTATAAGACCCAATTGATTTTTTTGGAGAGATTAAGTAAGTCAAAAGAGTCAACTAAGTCTTATAATTAAGATCGGAGGTAGTATAGATATCACACTATATTTACATGTAATAAGACTCCCTCCGTTCATAATTATAAAACCAACTTGGTTTCTTTTAAGAGATTAAGAAAGTTAAAAGAGTCAACTAGGTCTTATAATTAAGATTGGAGGTAGTATAGATATTACACTATATTTACATGTAATAAGACTCCCTCCAATTATAAAACCAAGTTGGTTTTTTTAAGAGATTAAGGAAATTAAAAGAGTCAACGAGATCTTATAATTAAGACTAGAGGTAATATATATATCACACTATATTTACATGTAATAAGACTATCTCTGGTCATAATTATAAGACCCAGTTGATTTTTTTTAGGAAATTAAGGAAGTCAAAAGAGTCAACTAGGTCTTATAATTAGGATCAGAGGTAGTATAAATATTACAATATATTTATATATATGTGTGTGTATGTAAGCTATATAATATGATTCATGCCATTTTCAGTCATTTCCCATCAAAAGTAACTTTTAGAAAATTTCAATCAAACAAGTTTTACTTTTGCATAAGTAACTTATGCAATCTTTATTCCAAATACAAATCAAATTACTTAATCTTACTTTTACCCAATCTTACTTTTATGCAATCTTACTTTTATAAAAGTACCGATTGCAATATTTAATCTAAACACGCCTTTAATTAATGAGTTGCCTTCAGCGGAAATTATTTATGAGCATAAATCATCTACCATTGCCCAAGCCACGCCATCAACTCCTAAAATGAACTTCAAAAATATAAAGAAATTAGCAAGGAAAGTTGCTTCTACACCACCGACAGCAGACCGTGAGCTATAGACCCCCTCTTTAGCAAATGATTTGCACGCTACCTCTTCTCAGTATGGAAGTCAATCCGGACCACAAATCAAACCACCAGACAAGTAAGTGCATATTCTTGCTTTCTCTGATTTTATCTAATTTAAACTTTATGATTATCTCATCTTGAAATTGTTGTGGAGCTAGAAGTAGATCTTTTCCTCATATTTTTAGAGACATTGTGTCTAAATACAACATTGAGGTTATGGGATTATTAGAGACTAGAATTAGTGGTCAAAGAGCGGACACTGTGGTTCGCAAGCTTGGTTTTAACAACTGGTTGAGGGTAGAGGCAACGAGATTCGCTAGTGGCATTTGGATGCTATAGAATGAATAGGTCACAACCATAAATTATCTCTGGTCAAATAACTAATTGCTTCATTGTAGTATTAAATCCAAAAATTTTGATATGACAATTTGTGTCACTTGAGTTTATGGAGAACTAACATTAGCTAACAAAAGTGAGTTATGGCAAGGCCTAAATGTTTTAGCAAATTGCACTCCAGGTCCTTGGCTCATCCTTGGAGACTTTAATGCCTACCTTGATCCAGCAAACAAAAGTGGTGGTGGTACTCCAAATATGATTTCAATGTCCTAATTCCGAAATTGCGTTAATTCCTGCAACCTTTTTGAGCTGCCTGTACTTGGCGATTCTTTCACATGGGAACAACGAAATGTTAAGGAGAGATTAGATTGGGCTTTTTGCAATCACCTTTGGGATTCTTCATTTCAGGATTACAAAGTCTTCCATAATCTTCGATTTAAGTTGCTTGATGGTATTGATAGGAGCCTAAACACTTCGAATCAGGGTAGGCTTCAGAGACTCTAGAATAAGCTATGGAAAAAGTATATTAAAGTCATTAATTAGGAGGAGCTGCAATGGTTTCAGAAATCAAGGAGCAACCGGTTACAATTTGGTGGCAAGAACACTCACTTCTTTCATATGACGACAAAGATGAAACACAAAAGAAAGCAAATTGAAGCACTCCAAAATAAAGTTGGGGAATGGATATATGATCAAAGAACTCTTCAAGAGATGGCTTCAGATTATTTCATAAATTTATATTCAAATGATAACAGAGTAATTCCAATTCATTCTTAGCCAAAGGATTTTTTTTATCATCAATGCCACTGATCTTGTTGTGATACAAGCAGAGCTATCACCTATAGAAATCAAGAACGCTGCCTTCAAAATGGATGCTTTCAAAGCTCCTGGCCCTTATAGGCTTAATCCCTACTTCTTTCAAGCCCAATAGGACGTCGTTGGCCCTAAGGTTTGTGCTTGTACCATTGATGCTTTAAGAGACCCTTCTAAAATCAAAGAGATGAACCAAACCAATATTGTCCTTATTCCCAAGGTTGACCACCCCTCGTATATGAAGGACTTTAAACCTATCTCTCTTTGCAATGTGTGCTACAAGATCATAAGCAAAGCATTGTCTAATAGGCTAAGGAAGTACATGGACTCTATCATTGATCAGACTCAATGCAATTTCATTAAAGGTAGGTAAAGTTGTGATAATATTATTCTGGCCCAAGAAGCTATTCATACAACGAGCAATAAAAGAAGTGGGAAAGGTTTTGTGGCTATCAAGGTTGATATGGAAAAAACTTTCGATCGTTTATATTGGGGTTTCATCTCAGTCTGAATGGCCACTTTATTCAATTGATTATGCAATGTGTTTCATCTACCTCAATAAGAGTTTTATGGAATGGGTCTCCATATGATAATTTTGTTTCTAAAAGAGGTATTAGACAAGGGGACCCTCTGAGTCCTATCTCTTTGTCATTTGCATGGAGCGCTTAAGTCAGCTCATCCGTCATGAAGTTGAGATTGGAGATTAGAAACCTTTGCGCTTAAGCAGATCAGGTCCGGACCTTTCTCATCTCTTTTCTGCTGATGATCTTTTTCTCTTCTATGAAGCTTCTTGTGATCAATTAGATTGTGTCCAAAGAATCATGCAGCACCTATGTCAGTTATCCAGTCACAAAATCAGTCTCGTTAAATCAAAGCTCTTTATTTCTTGAAATATTCGCTCAAGCAGGGCTCTTCAGTATAGCCAACAGTTAGGTATTTAGCTCACTTCTGATTTGAGAAAATATCTAGGAGTCCCTCTTCTTCATAAAAGAGTTACAAAGATCACTTTTGCTGCTTTGATTTCAAAAGTTAATTACAAGCTTGCAAGCTAGAAAGGTAGATTTATGAGTATGGCAGGGAGATCTGTTCTGGTGAAATTGTTTATTTCTACCATACCCTTATACCAAATGCAATCCCTCCTGATTCCAAAAGGAGTATTAAAGGCGATTGATAAGATAAACAGAGATTTCTTTTGGAATCAAGGGGATCACGGAAGGAAAATGCACTTAATTGCCTGGAAAAAATCACAAGGGGTAAAGATCAAGGTGATCTTGGATTTAAGAATTTACTTCATCAAAATATGGCTTTCATTATGAAGCTCTGTTGGTTGTTATTGACTAGATGTGATTCTCTATGGGTCCAATATATCCGAAACAAATACAGTTGTGGCAATGAAAAATATCCCAAAGTTATAGGAAAGAGAAGCTAGTTTGCTCTTTGGAGTGCCATTGTTTCAGTGTGGGACTCTTTCATAAAAGAAGTGGGAAGTAGGATCTGAAATGGTCAAGACACAAATGTATGGTAGGAATTGTGGTTTAGGATGGAGCAACCTCTCATTCACTATGTGGACAAGAATCACCATCTTCTAAACCATGAAGATCGAGTTGCTGATTTTGTAAATAACAATAGAGCTTGGGATATAAATAAATGAAGTTTCTTTCTATTGGGTTGGGTTGTAGATCACATCAAGGAAATGCCTCCCACATCTATCCTTTCCCCCTATCCCGATTCTTTAGTTTGGAGAGCATCCTCTGATGGTGTCTTTAGCATCAAATCTACTTCTAATCTCTTGGAGAAGAACGATAACCGAGATCCTAATCCTATCTGGAAGTGTATCTGGCGTTGGCCAATTCCTGGAAGGGTAAAATACTTCATGTGGCAAGTGTTTCATGAGAGTCTTCCTTCTAACTCTCTAAGAGCAAGTCAAGGTTTCTGTGAGAACAATGAGTGTCCTTTTGAGTGTCCAGGAGAGGAACTATTCTCCACATTTTGAGAGATTGTGAGGTGGCGAGTTAAGTGTGGCTTTCTATTATTGACCCTATATATTATAGTACTTTCTTTAGTGGTAATTTACAGGATTGGTTGCAATGGAATTGCTAGTATAATGCAAGTTCATCCTTATACCGTAGATGGCCCTGGACAAAAATTATTTGCCTACTTTGTTGGATCGTTTGGAAGAATAGATGCCGCAAAGCATTTGAGGGATGTAGCGCCACTCACACTTCAATAATTCACTAATGCAAATATTTACTGGTAGAAGAAGTTGAAGGTGGAAAACTTCATCACAAAATCTACAATCTCTCTACCAGAATTCATGATAAATGGTGCCCACTATCAAAAGGATACATTCGAATTGACGTTGATGGATTTGTCAGATCTTACATGAGAGCAGTTGCCGGCAGACTAATTTGTTATCACAGAGGTTAATGGATTGCAGGATTCCTACATGGCTAAGATTCTTGCCATACATGCAGGTTTGAAAGTATGCAAACAACTGGGTTTCAACAAGATCCGACTATACTATGATTCTACTAAGGCTATTCACATTCTTATGGTGGACGACATGATTTATCACCCCCTCTAACATGAGATTAACCAAGCAAGATCCCTCATTTTCTCCAACTGGGATCTTCAGATTGTTCGCGCACATAGGGAAGCTGTTAGATGTGCAGATCTCTTAGCTAGTATGGCTTACGAGTTGAACATGGAGCTTAATGTCATTCACACCCCTCCAGCTCCATGTTCGAATTTAATGTTAGCTTATCTAAGCTAACATTGGATTGGGTTCTCTTGGAATCTTTTTTGTAATTCCGGGTTGTACTTTTCAAGTGTCACACACTTGCCTTTCATCCAAAAAAAAGAAAAAGAAAAAGAAATTAAGTAATAAGAAATGTTTTCTCTAAGGTCCTAGAATGAGAAATGTTGAAGAAGGGAAAGAGAAAAAGAGAACAATATGATAAGAGTAGAGAAAGTGAAATAGTGCCATAGTAGGTGAGCTAAGAGTAGAAGAGAAGAGAGAGAAATGTTGAGAGGCGGGCCTTAAAAAATGGAAAAAAAAAAGGCTGTGAGAGAAGAGAGAATACATCAAACTCTCATCTATCTTTTTATACAAAACAAAGACGTTTTAAAGTAAAGAACCGCAGCGGATGATAACAGTAAAGGAGAGAAGCCATTTCCATACATTGTTTGGTTTAAGAGGGGATGGGAGAGGAAGAATTATAGCAATTTACCATTTTACCATAACTATAATAGTATTTTTTTTATTTATAATAACATATTTTCATTTTAAATTAATTTATAATAATATAATTTTAATATAAAATTATATATTTTGAAAATAAAATAAAAATAATATATTTTTCATAATAATAATAATTTTATTTAAACTTATAATATTTTTTATTTATGAATATATATTTTTATTTTAAATAATTTTATCATAATATTTTTATGCATAAAAATATAATTTTTTAAAATTTATATAATAATAATATTTTTTAATGATAAAAATATTTTTTTATTAAAATTATTTTAATATTAATAATATATTTATATTTTTAATAATAATTTTTTATGTACATTATTTATTAATAATATATTTTAAATTATAATAAATTTAATAATATTATTATTAATATTAATATATTTTATGATTATAATTTTTTATTTATGAGTATATATTTTTATTTTAAATCATTTTTATAATACTATTTTTATGTCTAAAAATATATTTTTTAAGTCTATATCATAAAAATATTTTTTAATGAAAAAAATATATTTGTATTTAACTTAATTTAATATTAATAATATATTTTAGTTATATTAATATATTTTATTTAATTTATATTTTAAATTATAATAATTTTGATAATATTTATTTATTTTATAAGTATATTTTAATAATATTATTTTTTATTATAATATTTTCCACATGTGTATTATTAGAATATCATATAAGTTGTAAGGGTGAAGTAGTATAAAATGTTGGCTCCCCTCCAAAAGCCTCCATTTTAAAGGGCAGCCAAAATGTGGGTGTTGAAGAGGAGGGAATGTAAGTTTTGGGGTCCCCTCCCCTCCAAAATTTGAACCAAATGAGGAGATGGGCCCATTTTCCCTCTCTTCTCATCCCTTCCCCTCCAACCAAATAGACTCTTAATTTAGATAAAATTGATAAATATAAATATTTTGAAGGAATTTATTTATATTCCATAATATTTTTACGAAAGTCAACCATATATAATATTAAGGATTAAAGGAAGTAATATGAAAATATAATCAAGGCTTACCTTATAAATTTGTGTTCACTTTCAGATTTAATCTGCCCCTTTTTACAATGAACCAAGACTAAAATTATTGGCATAGATCTATATCAATAAGTTGGAAGTTAAAGTTGATTGAATAAATCAAGAATATTATTGGAAAAATTCATATAAATCCAGCTAAACTATGGACCTACACTTTAAACAAATTATTAATCATATCAAGAAGTCTAATTAAGGATGTTTGAATGTTTTGAAGATTATTAGACTGCCCTTATGTACATGAAATTGAAAACTGAATCCAAGGAAAAACCTTATTTCAATTTTGGTCATTTCCAACGATTTTAATTAGGATCTTTCTTTCAAACTTACATGAAATAAAACTGGTATTTCTTCTTCCTTTTTCGGATAGAACAAAAACTGGTAAAGAAGAAAAAGACGGAGCAGAAAGCTATGAAAAATAAAATTATGAAAGAAATCCCTCGAGCAGAATAACTTCTTCTCTGTGGTTTGGCCTTTGGTATTTAATTTTCTTTTTCAGTGTTGAGTAATTTCCAGGAGTTTCCTCCCAAACGAACAAAAACAAGCTCTTTGGTAAAAGGCTCAATTACAAAACTGCTTCTACAACTACTCAATTGGTTCTGGTTTTTATAGTAAAATTTAGGGAGAATTTCAGAAAAATACCTCCCCAAATTCAAATACTCTAAAAGGGATGTTAACTTTCAAAAAGACACTAAAGTACCATAGACCAAATTGGGTTTTTGAAATTTTGCTGACTGAACAGTGACCAGCATGAAGTAGCGAAAACCATTACTTTTCTGATGAAAACCATTACTCAAATGGTGAAAATCCAACACTGTTCACGTCACGAGTAGATTCCCTTCTCTCCTGTGTTAGATGAATAGTGTTAGTGTCAGATGAACAGTGCCGACAGAGGAGAGGAGAGAGAAAGTGATCAGCACGAAGTAGCGAAAACCATTACTTTTCTTGCGAAAACCATTACTCAAATGATGAAAATCTATTACTGTTCATGTCAACGAATTTCAAGGGGGGGAGAGAGAGATTAACACAGACCAACACGGACTAGCGAAATCTATTACTCTTTTTGCAAAAACCATTACTCATCTTGCGAAAATTACTATTGTTTATGTCAACAAATTTGAAAAACTCAATTTAGTCTATAGTACCTTATTGTCTTTTTGAAATATTAACATCCCTTTTGGGGTGTTTTAATTTGGGGAGGTATTTTTCTAAAATTGTCCCTAAAATTTATAAGACGACTAGGCTATTTCTGGGTTTTTAAAAAATTGAAGGTAGGTGCAAGCCTGATTTATTTTTAACTAGAGAAGGGCATTTTGGTCTTTTATTAATATTTATAAACATCTAATAAGGCCTCTTGGCATAATGAAGAATTTGTTTAAAGTACAGGCTTGAATTTAGATTTTAGTGTTGTAACTGGATTTATTTAGAAGTTTCCCAATATTATTTGCATATGAAGGAAGCCACCTCTTATTCTTTTGAATTTTCTCTACTAGCGTAATATACAAGGTTGCATTCAAAGTTTTGGAGCAAACTCAAAAGGAAAAAGAACTTTTGATAGGAAAGAAAAATAATTTGGGGCTTATTTTGATTTGAGGTACAAAATATCAGCACACTTCATCTCCCAAATTTATAATTTTTTTCTCAAACTATACTATTCCTTGCATATATTAAAAAGAATTTTCATTAATTAGAATACTAAATAAGAGAGTTATCATCATCAAGTTTGTTGTTTTTTCCTTCATAATTCATTGATTCAATAAGCATATCCTTCAATTTTAGGAGATATAATATTTATTTTTATCTTTGACCTTATTGCTTTATGTGATTTTTCTTTAAGTAGGGGGAGGTTACAATATTCTTCCAATTTTACTATCATTAAATTATATTTATTTTGCGCAAGGCGCAGAGATGTTCGGTTTTTTTAAATAACAAATTTATTACAAATAACTAAAATAATTTCTTTAATATATATAAATTAGTCATATAACTCCGCGATTAAGACTGGAGCCTGATGGCAGTATATGTGGATCAAAACAAGCTAATTGACCAGGATCAAATTCCTTTGCCAAAAAAAAGAAAGGGAACCGAAGTCCTCATGCTCCTCCGGTTCAAAGTTTTTGGGCCCATTACAGCCAAGCTGTTTCAAGTTTCAACCATTTTCAAGGCTGCCTATTCAACATATCGAAGACTTTATTCTTCACATTTTACTGTGCAAAAAAAAAAAAAGAAAGAAAGAAAAGAAAAGACCCATTCTAAATTTATTCGAAGGCTAATATAAAATAAGTTATAATTCGTTTAAAATGTTTGTTAATTCCTTCCTATCTAAAACCAAAAGGATCCTAGGAGTGTTGGTTGAAGCAAAGGTTTGGATGGTTTGATTAGTAGGCTTATGCAGAGCTTCAATGAAGGTTCCACTTCCAGATTAGATAACATCATAATGGTCATTCCTAGGATTAGGAATACATTACCTTCAACCATGCAAAAGTCAAATAAGATGAAATGGAAACCCAGAGGAAGATATTGACATCTTTAAAACTCAATTACCGTGAAAAATATAAGGAATAGCCGAGTCATAAATCAATGAGAAAAGAATCACATAAAGTCTGATTCCTGACAAGAGGATGAGTGAGCCTATCATGCCAAAATTTTCTACATACAACAAAGCAATCCCAGAATTATGAAAAGAGAAAATGACTAGGAGCTGCTGTAGTTGATGGCCAGGAGCTCATTTTTAGGCTCTCTTTACCTCCCAGAGGAATAAATGAATTTTACTGCAATGAATTGATACATAATATATCTATAGCTATATATGAAAATATATAAAAGCATACCGAAGAATTCTGATAATCGTGTGCGATACGGCTACCAACAATTAGCTCCTCTTGGAAAACACCTGTGCTGCTGTATCACTGAGTCACTAAATTATGTGGCTGAAACTTCAGCGTGTGAGCAGAGCATTAGATCATAGTATTAACAGGGATTGAAGAAACAGTCCAAGTATACATCAAATCAAGGTCAAAATATGCATGTGGACACCCGATTTACTCCGGGGCTTTTTGTTGACGCTTCTCTTCCACCCTGTGATGAAATAGTTTTGCCATCTTTCTTCTCTCACAGTCCTGGGTGCAACAGAGCACTGGATCACTTATAGAATCAACTGTATTTGATTAAAACTTGATCCAACCACACAACCCCGCACACACACACGTTATAAATTTATAACATAATATATTTTGAAAAAGGCACATCCATGCATATATGCAATGCAATTTATATGAAATAATATGATTAATTATTTCAAAACAGATTAGAGCCAATCTGGTTCTGCCCTCAGCCGGTAGTTCAACTTGCCTGGTCAATTCAGTTCAATTATCAAAAAGAAAAGAATCTAATTGTTGGAACAAGAGTAGTTTGAAGTCATTTCACTTATTGGACCAACCAGACTTGGTCGTCTGAGACTATAAATGCCCCACACCATCAATTATCTTCATCACAGCAAGCAATGTTCACATAATGCGTTGTAGGAAACTTTTTTTTTTCCCTCCTATTAAGCCGTAGGAAACTTTCTTTACCTTGAACATGTTAAGATGAAATGGCTTATCAGGGTTCATCCTTCTCAGCTTCTGATAAGTGAAAGCAAAACTTAGCTGATCACGAGGAGTAAACCGGTCAACTTCATTGAACCAAAGACAGGAGAACAAATTAGTCATTGGAGTGTGTGCCCTGACGATAAAGGAACCTTCAGGTACATCTGTCATAAAGCAGAAAACCAATTATGCTTCAGGACAGTTAAGGAAGAAGATTTGAATTGCGACTTTGAAGAATTCACAGAAGAGAAATTCCTCAAAAGAACCTACTGCTGGGGAGAAGCTTGTTTGGATCAGATGCATCAAATCTTTTCAGTCCATCAGCTCGATAAAAAGCAAATTGTTCATCTATCAAAGTATGATTGTACTTGTTCAATTTCTTGTTTCGTGCAACCTCTTCCCAAACACAATGCCGATCATAGTGATTGGATATAGCAAATTCGTAACCTTTTCTCCACAAAAAGTACTCCAAGATGAGCAAAGGATCAAGCTGAAGACGCAATTTGCTGTCCAACCAGATTGTATACCTGGAGGTTTGCAAGAAAGCCAAAAGCATAAATTACAAATACTTTTGCTCTGAATAAAAACTTTGGGACCTCTGGCACTCTGAAACTTGAGAATTGATATAAAAGGACAAGTCCTACTTTAAAGACAGCCAACAATGTTATTGATACACCACTGTTAATTCGATAGAAAGAATAGAAGGAGGACGAAAGAGTTTACTTTTACAATAACGTATCAGTTATGCAATTATCTAGAATCTTTTTTAAAAAAAACAAAAAAAGAAAAAATCCTAGAATCTAGATGCAGGTTCTAATATACATAAGAAATGGATAAGCATTTTAACATTCTCAAGCAGCCAAGCCTAGCAGTGCTTAACTCTGTAAATGTACCAAGCTCAGTAGTAAGAAAGTAATGTAGGAGCTAGTGCTTTATACAATAATGCCATCAGAAATGTGTTAGAACCTTTCATCACTGACCACAAGCCTGAAAGTTAAGATACATTGTCCGAAAGGCAGAAAAGCCAAGCAACCAAAAGCAAGTTGAAATAAAATATGGGTGGGCTTATCTAAAATGCCAAAAAGATTGAGAAGTGCCAGTATGGGAAAAAATGAAACTACATGGCTACAAGTGGATAAATTAATGCAGAAATGTCTGATATGCATGGTAATTCCAACTAGCAGATATACTAAGAAGGTCATAGCTAATAAGCTTATATGATATGTAAAAACCTTCTAGATCAAGAAACATGTGACATCATTGTCAAAAAATGGACATCAGATTGGCCTTTACCTTTCTATTGTACAACATGCCGCTGTAATAAGGACTAGACTGTTCAAAATTTCAAGATTTCAGGGGGGTTAAATATTGCACGAAGAATCCCACGTTGCAAATCAATAGACTAAAAAGGTTGGGGATTCCCAAGACAAAGCATTGGCTATAATTGTAGATCAACAACTCAAAGGGATGCTCCGGGAAAAAAAATAACTTTGATGGACAGACCTAACCAAAAACCAAAACACTAGATATTTCTTCTTCTAACGGGAAACCATAAAAACAAAAGGCCTACTTAGTTTCATATGCCGAATCATCAGTCAAACTTAAGATACTCAACCTGATTTCTTTTACATTGTCTAACTCTACCCAAGATGCATACAACAGTAAGCATATTACAAAAATAAGTTATCTATCAGTTTGCAAACATATTTGCATCCTCCTCTCAAGCTCTTCAGTTTCCTGCTTTACCTTCTGCCACCCACACCAGTTATTATGTCAATGATACATGTTAAAAAAACCCATGTTAAAACAAAGCATCACCACCTTCAATTCCAATCCCATCAAATTTTGTATCAGTAAAACTTACTTTATTTCTTCCCCTAATATTTTTATGAATGAATTAAAAATATAGGGAACAGAAATACCCAACCATAGGATTCTGATAATCAACTCACCATGATTACCAAAAACTCAAAGATCATTACCAATAGAACTAAGTCATTTCCATCACAGCAGACTGCAATGTACTAACTAATTCTTGCTGTATGTTTCAAGGACACCGTGATTGTTTAAGCTGAAAAATGTCACTCGATACCCAACCATAGGTTTCTGATAATCAACTCAACATGATTACCCGAAAACTCAAAGAACATTGTCTATAGAACTAGTTCATTTCCATCACATCATACTTCAATGTACTAACTAATTCTTGCAATATGTTCCAAGGACACCATGATTGGATAAGTCCTTTAAGTTGAAAAATGTCACTTGGGACTCATACTCACCTTGCAGAAGGAAAAAGTCGATGCGGCAACAATTTAGGTATTTTTCCCACTCTCCGCATATCACCATACGGTAGATTCTTCACTACAATTAATTTCCAGAATCCAATGAAACCCATTCTGTCAGGCTCATGACCATCAGACACAAGTGTTCGCAGCGTAACTTCATCAATAAACATTACAAAGCAAACATTCTTCCTTGACACACGAGTGACCTAAAATCAAAATGACAGATTAACATTACGATAGTTGCATATCAACTATTAATATTAACCCCATATAAATAACCTCACCAATCATTAAGTTTCACACTGTAACCAAAAACCACTCACTCACACAGGCAGCAGATTGATGCATTTTAATAAAGCAATTTTGAAAAGGTGATCAATGATTAAGTTGGTTGGAACTGCTTGAAATATTTGAAAAAGTATATAATTTCCCGATCTATGAAGGCAAACAACTGATTATGAATTTATGAGTAAACCCATTTCTTATGTGCATGTTAAGTATTATCCATGTTTTGTACCACTCCATTGCTATGAACAAGAATAACGAGATAATAAATTTCCAACTAAACGCTTGTTATATTATTGTTGAAGCATCTGTGCTTCTGTTAGGATCATATAATCAGCTTTATACCATAGACTTAATTAGTTATTAACTTAGAAGATCAACCACAATCTCAGGCAACATTGAAACAAAAGAAAAAAGAGAAAAGGCAAAGAGAACAAAAAAGGAAATCTTATAGCCTTCTGAAGCTCAAGGTAATACACCAATAAGAGGATCCCCAAAGCCAAGTTGAAACACAAACAATCAGGCATGCATTATGTTCCCTGTTATGTTTTTTTACCATATTATTATCAAAATACATAAGCTTAATGCAAATAAGAATAATTGAAGATCAAGCATATAATTGTTCTTTTTCTTTAGACAACATCACATCCCTTCATAAAAGTATATACCTTAGTGTTATAACATGATTTTCTTAAAGTAAGTAATCCATGCTTCTTGAACTGTCCATAACCTCATGAAACCAAAAACATGAAATAAAAGAGAAAGAGTATGCAGTACCGTTTTAGTAGCTGGTGACCTCAAGCGATCAGAATTTCCAAAAATGCATGAGATAACTGCAACATGACATCTGCTAATGTAACTTGCATCATCTTCTGACAAGTCAAATCCAGTGCTTGGTGAACCTTCTGGACCTTTGACAAAGCCACACTTAATATTCTGATCCTGAGCCAAAAATGACTTTTCCCTCTCTTCTAAGCTTTGATGCCCTGCAAATCTAGGCACCCATAGATCATCTCCCAAAGGCTTCTCTTCTGTTTCTATATACTGCAAGTTAAATCTGACAAATTTTCGACTTTCCAAAGGCTCAACAAGTTGTGATGTTGAGTTTAACAACTTCATCTCACAAGATCCTGGAGCACAGCCACATGACAAGTCAGGTTATAGAGAAAAGGCACAAAAAATTTTACTTGTTATGGATGATAATGTTTGGCAAAACAAAGAACAGCTTTCAAACATTGGAACAAAATCCAACTAGATAAACCTAGATAAAAGTGAACCACCTAAGACTCCTCATCTGCAACGTGGCACCCCCGCAATGGTTTGCAACTTCCAAATTATTTAGACAAGACAAAAAAAACTAGAGATGATACAAGAGGAGTGTGATTGTTCATAGGGCTCTTTTCCAACTAGAGAGAGCTGTCTGAGGTGTTTTTCAATGACCCATGAGAGATGGCATCAACAGCAAATATGTACATAAAATAGATGGCATCACTAAAAACTGATCAGATATAAACCATGTTTAGACCAGATATCTTATGAACTGCTTTTGATCTTATATACTTTAATAATAACAAACTTTTCTATTTTTAGAATATTACCAAGTTTTAAATTTTGGGATCCAACCATTTCATCTAGTCATTTTAAGTATTTAAAACATCCCAAGTTACAAGCTAGCAACATGAAAAAATTATCAAGTAATGAAAACAAAGCTGGAGCAGATTCCCGGGCCACAAACTCCTTGCAATGCGGATGCTTATTGGTCAAGGTGAAAAAATCCTAATAATGATCCTCACAATAAATTAAATCTCTTAGAATCACGTAAAGTACCTCCTGGTTATGTGTTGACATTTATAGAAGCTAAAAGTCATTAGAAAATAAAATGCCTAGGAAAACCAAATGAAACAGCACATTTGATACATATGACAAGTCATTTAACTACTTTCATAATTGGAAAAAGCCAAGGTATTCCTTTGCCCAAGCTCGTAGGAAAACCTCATCTTTGCACAGTTCCTGAATCCAGCTTTTCCGATGGATAAGGCAAGACCCTATATTTAATACATGAATCAACCAAATGGCAACCGGATAAAGCAACCAATTTTTGCTGGTCTACAGACTCAACAAGGTGAAACAACTAAAATTCATGGCTCATATCTTCATAATTTTGCAGCAATGGGGTATCAATTTAATTGATGATAAACCAATGTATAAATGAACAAGTTTTCCTGTATAACTAGGAAAATCTAAGAAATCACCAGTAGCAATCATAAACATTACCTGAAAATTTGCGGCGTTTGCGTTTCTTCTTTGTTTCTGAATGCGATTTTTTCATCAATTGTCCATCTTCATGGCCGAATTGTTGAAAATTTCCTTTCAGAGAATGGGAGGTTTTTCTGTTTAAGGAAACGTTTCCCTCAGCATTGTCAGAAACAATATTAGAATTAGAATGTTTGACCCCTGAATTTCTACTGTCCCCATAGTCTTCCATTTCAGAATCCTGAGACTCAGAAAAGTCATCATACTCATCATCAACATCAATTAGTGCGTTTATCTTTTCTAGACTAGCATCATTAGACATTTTGTCATGATTTTCAGATAAATTTACTGCATTCTTCAAAGAGGCCTCATATTCGGCTTCGTACTTTTTCAATTCATGACGCCCTGCTTCATTATACAAGCCAACAACACCTCTTTTAACAGAACCCTTGCGAGAATCACCATTTGAAGACCTTATATTTCCATTGATCTTATCAGAAGCACTACTTTTATCAATATTTTCATCCTTGCTGATTTGCTCCACCACATCTTCATTGTAATCTCCATCCCTTCGCCTATCATCCCTGTCCCAATACCTTGAATCTCGGCCATGACCCACTGAAACATTTCCAAACTCAAGGACTCTGCTCTTCTCTATTCGTGGCACATTTGTAAGAAAATCAGAATCGTTCTTCAAATCATCACTCTCGTCAGTATCTTTGTTTAGTTCTGCAAACACAGTTAAATCACTTAGAAACTTCTGATAGTCCTAGAATCAAATTTGTAAGAAATTAGAACAACAACATAATCTTAGCATAAAATGTTCAGAAAAATTTGTCCCAAGACTTGAAAAGAAACAGCAGTAGGAAAAAAATGCAGCTTAGACAATCAAGTGTGCTTGGTTAAAATAATCAAACAAAATAACAAAAAAAAAAATCATATCACATTCCCTTTTCCCGCTCTACACTAATCCTACCATCCCAAAGGGGGAAACAATTACCAATCATGCTAAATACAAAATGCAACCCTGTAGTTCAGACCGGGTTCAAAAATCTAACCAGACCATAATCAAACGCGTTGTAATTGAAACAAACATCTCAAAGCTTAACTTTTACCGTCGTCTAGAGAAAGGTAATAATAAGCCACGACAGTGACGCCAAGCGCGAGGAATATGAACACCAAAATAAGCCCCGCCGAGAGCTTGCGTGTCCAGTCGGATCGCACAGATCGCCGGAGCCGTGGGTACTTATGAGTGGGGACACAGACTCCAACGGTCACGTGATCCGCCGTACCGTTTGCATCGTGCAGATCGTGGCTTCCCCGAACCCCAATCCTCTCCATCCCCGATTGCCTTTGCTGAGCCATGCTCTCATTGTAAGACCCACCCAGCTTTTTCTCTGTGAACTTCACAAGTGCAGTAACAAGAAGCTCATTCTGCAGAGAACTCGCAGATTATTATTGATGTGACGGTGAAGATTGGGTGAAAGATTAGTGAGGTGTGAAGCTAAGAGGAAGAGAAGAAAAGATTTTAATTGTGATTGTGAAAGTGGAATAGAGAAGTGAATGTGCTTGAAGTTTTCAATTAACTATTGCCTGTGCATTTAATATATCGTATATATTAAATTAATCGAAAAGAGAGGCACCTAGCACCTAGCACCTAGCACCGAACAGTGAAATTTAGACCGGCGATGAGTCGCCGTAAAGCCCCCGCGACGGTTAATTTTCTAATTTTGATTGAATTTTTCGCCGGAAAATTGACAGATAGAAAATAGCTGGAATATTGGTTGCGTTCAATTGAACTTTGATTTTCACTTCATATTCTTTTCGTTTTCTTTTCTCTGTTTTTACTCTTTTTCATTTCCACAACACTTCTTTCTGAGGTTGATGTGGAGAATTTTCTCCTTGCTGAATCAAAATGGAATCATAATTAAAATATGTAAAATAATCTAACTAAATATATTAAAACTGTGAAATGTATATCAAATCCTGTGACAATAGAGACTGATATTTTGGTATGGGCGAAGGGGAATTATACCCTCGAATTATTGCTCTATAGTAATTTTGTCTTGAAAGTTTTATTTAGGATAATTTTACCCTAAGGGCGTGTTTGGTTGGGGGTTTAGTTAGGTTAGGTTGGGTGATGTGAAGTTTAAAGGTTTAAAAACCTTGTTTGGTTGGAGGTAGGGGAGGTTAGGTGAGGTAACAAAAATTTGTCTTTTAGTGGGAACCTAACTTAGGTTGTCAAACCTCAAAATTTGTGGTTTTGCTAGATTTAAGAAATTTTGTCCCTCTTTTGACAAAATTGTCCATGGCAAAATTTGCATATTCCATGCTACCCCCAACAAAAGAAAATCCCTCTTCTCCATTGTTTCGCAGTCTCTCCTTCTACAACTCTCATCTGTGGTGTGCTGCGATCGATATTGCTGAGACCTGTCGCAAGGTATCTAGATTACGACCTCAAAATTGTTACAACTTGGATGTGGGAGGTTCTTTCTGTCTCTCCAAGTCACGACTTGGATGGCTGTTATCTAACCTTGACGGAGCACTGTAACTTTTGCACCCATTTAGTAACCTTAGAGTAACTAAAATAACATATAAAATCAATAGATATTTAAAAATATAAACAAATAGATAAGGGCATACGTCCAATTAAAAGTAACTCCCCTAACCTACCCTTTCGAACCAAACAAAAAACCTAACCTAAACTCCCCTCTTCCTGAACCAAACAAGTTTATAACCTCCCCTAACCTAACTTTAATAAACCTCACCTAAC
>JBAGKO010000010.1:31861031-31876763 GCA_037177275.1 Acacia concinna
TCAAAGAATACCAATATACATTTTCAAAGAAAAGGCCTGAACAAATCATTCATGGCAGCTTGAAAAGTTGTAGGGGCATTCGTGAGGCCATATGGCATGACTACAAATTCGTAGTGTCCAAAATGAGTTCTGAATGCCGTTTTATGGATGTCTTTAGGTAAAACACAAATTTGATGATACCCCGATCTTAGATCAATTTTAGAAAAATATTTGGCACCATATAATTCATCAATCAATTCATCTATATTTGGAATTAGGTACTTATCTAGTATAGTGATGTGATTTAACTTTCAGTAGTCTATGCAAAGTCGCCATGAAGAATCTTTCTTAGGCACTAGAATAGCTGGACTTACAAAAGGGCTCACACTTGATATGATAAATCCCTTACCTAACAGGTCTGCCACTTGCTGGTCTATCTCATCCTTCTGGGCATGAGGATAACGATAAGGACGAATATTGGGAATGACAGCATCTGGAAATAATGGAATAGCATGTAAGTGAGTTCTGAGTGATGGCAGATTGTTGGGTTCCTAAAAAACCTTGCCATATTCCTGTAGTAATGCTTCTAACATTTCTACTTGCTGAATAAGGGCATCACTGCGCTGAGAAATAAAGGAATCTAAAGATGTAATTTGATCAGTGATAATAGTACTTCGAAGGGAAGGATAAGAATTTGGTTGAGGAGTCCCCTGAAGTTTGTAACGTTGCCCGTTGACCCAAAATATCATGAACATTTTCTGGCAATTTGCTTCAACAGTGTTTAAGGAAGCTAACCATTTAACTCCAAGCACGGCATCTCCACTTCCTAATGAAAAAAGAAAGAATTCATCTTGTATAGTCAAATTCTACATCTGAATTTCAAGCTCTCTGCAAATGGGGTTACAAGACACCATATATCCATTTCTGACCTGAACTCCAAATGTATGAAGTTTTTTCGTTTTCAAGTCCAATTTAGTCACAAGCCATTTAGAGACAAAATTATGGGTTGACCCACTGTCAATGAGGATCAATACTGGTTTTCCTTGGATTTTTCCTTTAACTTTCATAGTAGTGGCCGATGACTTCCCTAAAATTGCGTGAAGAGATATTTCAGCCAAATTGTTGAGCATTGAATTATCTTCCTCCATATTACTTTCCTCACCTTCATCAGTGATTTCCATTAGCTTTAGTGACGATGGGTTGCAACGGTGCCCTGGAGAAAATTTCTTACCATAGCGAAAACATAAGCCTTTGTTCCTTTGAAATTGATGTTTTGCTTCCGAGATTTGTGAAGATGGAGCCCCCACCAAAAGATTTGTAGTTCCGTGAGATGCTGTTAGTTTAGCCTAATTTTTAACCATCTGATTTGGGATATAATTAAATCCCAAATTATGATATGGCATCGATGATTTATTTTCACGCTAGTAGAAATTACTATCAGCCCCCTTGAAACTTGTAGATCTATTGCTGGCACGATGACACTGTTGCGTATTGACTTTGGCTTCGAATTCTAGGGCAAAGCTTGCGGCTTTGTAAACTATTATGGGTTTCTAAATTTTGACATCTGATTTTAGTTCTTCTTTGAGTCCATTAATGAATATCGCTAAGAGACAGTGCTCTGGCCATCCTTGTACCTGTGAAGATCTGCGAACAAATTCTTTCCTGTACTCCTCTACAGATCAAGATTGCTGGATGTCACACAAAAAGATATCTGGATTTTGAAATTCTGTAGGGCCAAATTGTTCTTGAAAGGTTTGTATCAGATCCTCCCAAAAACGAATGGTTCTACTTGAAGAAACCCATGTATACACATCTAATGCTTCCCCTTCTAAATTCATGGCAGCAACTTCTAGCTTCAAATCTTCAGGCGTTTGATAATAACGAAGTACTTCTCTACTTTCAAAATCCAACCTCTGGGATCACCTCCTACAAATTTTGAAAAATCCACTTTTTTGTGAGGTCTTTTAGAAGGATTTTTAACCCACCAAGGTACTTCATTGTCATTTTCATCATAGTCTTCCTTATTTCTGACTGTGTCCTTTATCGCTTGATCTCTAACAATGGCTGGTATTTTGTTTTGCTTCATCTCCTTCACATCTGCATCCAAACTCTAAAGTTTGTTGATGATGAAAGTCAGTTGTTGTGACATTTCTTCATTAGTGGCTGGCGTTTTAGGAGCATGTTGTTCAAAAGATCCTGCATCCTGATTAGAGACTGCCGAATCTGAAGTGTTTTGTTTTTTCTTATTGGCACCCATTACTAACCACTGGTCCAGAGATAAAGGCTCTGGTACCAAAATGATAGGTATTGGGAAATCAGATAAGAAAAGAGAAACCAAAGTCCAAAATCTATAAACTCTAGGAAGGAACCAATTACTTTTCTGAATAATATTTTATATATCTTCCATAATGAGATATACATTTGTCTTATATAGACTTCAAATTTGGTAACTAACTAAAACAAGATAAGGACAATTATCTTAATTGATAATAACTGCCATACATAATAAACCACCCCTAATCCTAAACAAAATACAACTGAAAGGTATTGCAATAACTAAACATAATTACATATATTCCTAAAATATTTGTTAATTGTTTTTCAAACTACATGCTTTCTCTTGGAATAAATCAGTAAGGGTCGAGTTGGTATTCTATCAGAACATCTCTCTGTAACCATTACCCCACATCATATAAAGTCACACTGCACCCCGTATGATCAATAAATGCCCCAAAAGAAAACCCACAAAATCCAAGTAACACATGAACTTCAGACTTAGCTTCAACCATTATATTAATGACAGCAATAATGACATCAGACAAATCATGTGAGCAATACAAAGAAGAAGAAACAAAGATACCTTTATCGCAAAGCAAAGGAACCCCATATCTGATGTGCATTAAGCCAAGTCACTACCGTAAAATAGAATCAACGATCTATCCCCAAGCTCTATGAACTTCTCCTCAGATTTATGGTGGTGGTGG
Source organism: Acacia concinna (assembly GCA_037177275.1). Lineage (NCBI taxonomy): Eukaryota > Viridiplantae > Streptophyta > Magnoliopsida > Fabales > Fabaceae > Acacia > Acacia concinna. The sequence continues at coordinate 31,863,995 of JBAGKO010000010.1, forward strand.
TGGTGATGATTTCGACTAGCAAAGGCCGAAGAAGCTTTTAGGATTGAAAGGAGGAAAACCCACACAATCCAAGTAACACAAACTTCGAACTTAGCTTCAACTATTTATTAATAACAACAATAATGACATCAGACAAATAAGGTGAGCAAGACGAAGAAGAAGAAACGAAGATACCTTTAAAGCAAAGAAAAGGAACCCAGATCTGATGAGCATTGAGCGAAGTCACTAATGTAAAATAGAAGCAGCGACCCGTCCCCAAGCTCTACGAACTTCTCCTCAGACTCTGGCTCCTGCTTGACCTAGGAGGCGGATTTGCGGTGGTGGTGATTTCAACTAGCAAAGGCCGAAGAAGAAGAAGGAAAAAGGTGATTTTTGAAATTCAAATTTGACATTTGAATTGAGCAACAGTGGATATAGCGTGTGAAGGTTGTGGAGTATGAGGCTCGAATGCAGCCCGAAGCAGTTGGTTGAGCTTGTATTTTAAAGTTGGCTTAGATGAATAGTAAATTGAGTTAGAAGCTATTCCAAGCCGCACAAATGAGATGGCTTAGACCAAACAAAATTTAGATATATATTGATACAGATGAAAATAAATTCCATGATCAAACTAAACTACCGAGTCAAAATAGAATGGGTTAAAAATATAAGAGTCAAGTGCTTCACTCTGTACTGAAAAACTAATTAGTTGGTTCTTGTGATTTAATTCATAGAAACTCCGTCCAACAAAAAGGAAGAACTATAAATCTCCAATGAGCGGAGGATTAGTCTTTGGCCTATCGGGCTGGAGGATACCTTAGTTTATCCAAAAAAAGAAGAAGGAAGAACTATAAATCTCCAAAATAGCTTGCTTTGGTGATGTTGCTACCAAGCTCAGTTGGCTCAGAACTTGTGTTTAACCTTATCTGATGTCAAGTTTTGTTTTGATCAAATGATTTTACATCTTGTTCAGATCAAGACTAGTGTAACAAAACAGTGAGGAGTGAACTATGCTAGTGATAAGTGGAATGGCATTAAAGCAAATGCGCACAACGAGCTTATATACAAAGGATATTATTCTAGTTCAACAATCTCTTTTGTTTAATTCCTCTGGTTTATAAAGCACTTCCCTGTAGCTCGGGACAAACATGATTTTTTTTTTCATTATGAACAAAATGTACAAGCTTTTACTGTTATAAACTTTTTTAGTAAAGATAGATGAGATGTGAAATAGTCTGAATTCTCTAAAGAGAGAAGTGATAAACAAAGGTGGAGACTGGAGAGCAGCTAACTTGCTGAGTGTTTTAGAATTCAGAAAGTTGAGGCTCTTTTACTCTGAGCAACTAAGTTCCAAGTGAGTATTAACTGACTTTAAATTTAAATTGTTGGCTCTATCAATGCATGCTATAAAATGTTTCTTCAGATGCCACAAAACAGGTTTTCTGATAATCCTTGCCATGGTCCCTTGATAGCCTCCTAGCCTTTGGCACGACTCTTGAATATTATTCTTCCGGTCTTTAATATAAGACATATTTAGAAAGTTGTTTTTATTCTTAAATATAAGATACAATTTATATATTTGTCATTTTTTTAATTTATCCTATTGGTGCTCGCTCAACAGTAATTGAAGAAGAAAATGATTAGGATGTTTTAAAAAATACATATTATTATTAATTAACTCAATTGACTTCCTTAATCTAATTAAATAAAGTAAATATGTCGGGAAGTACTTCATTGTTTCTTAATATTTTTCCTTTGATTCTTGTGCTTTCATTTTTATTGTTGCTTGATCACTAACATCCCTTGATTCATTCAGTTGTTGGAAATTTATTCCATCGACTCTTTGGAGGCGACAAACTGCAAACCGTTAGCTCCATTGATTTGTACTCCTCTATACCGCAAGTGGGATTGTATTCATTAAAACAAGCTTTATAAGCGTAAGCGTAATAAAATGCAAGTAACTCATTTTGGCAAGTATCTTTTCGAGTGGAATGGGAAATTTCATTAACGTGAAACTGTACAGAAGCTAAGAGTCAGCTTGTGTTTACATCAGATGGGAGATGAGAAGAACCTAACTGTATGATTTACTATCGGTCTAATGTAAGCCAAAATGCAATGTACAGTAAAAGTTTCATCAGCAAAAATTCGACGGTTTCTGACTTCCCATAATTTCCATAAAGTGATGCAATAGCCAACCTTCCAAGTGGAGTCCAAATTGGCATTGCATAGCTGATCAGTTAACCATGATGCAATGTCATTTCTGAAAAATTCCAGACACTTGTCCTGCGGTGAGACTTTCCTCCAGACAGAGTTGGCAACTGGACACTCTTTGAAAACGTGGTTGATGTCCGCTATGTGGCTATTACAAAGAGAGCATCAGAATTCCTGAGACATTCCCCTTTTGTATCGCTCAGCATTGGAGAGGAGTTTACCTTCAAGGAGTAGCCAAATGAAGGTACGTGCCCTCTGAGCAATAACTTGTTTTCTGCCGTATGCCAATTAAGAGACTCAGCGGCCTTGTATGAAGATTTGGTTGAAAAGTCCCGTATCTTCATTCGTATGATTGTCCAATAGCAAATAGTCATATACAGATACACACACACCAGGGGATAATTTTATCTGTTCACATAATTTGCAGAGTGTTGACACCTTTATGTTTAAAAATTTATCAAGTCGTTCTCATCAATATAATTTTTCTATAGGATGCTTTCCCAAAATTTCCCTCTATACTATTGCACACAACAATAAACCGCTAGAGAACAGAAATATTTGATACGGAATGGCAAAGGTTATACTTGAAAACTAGAATGCATATTAAAACATATAAAATGGGGAAATACAGATTCTGGGCGGCCGTTTTGAAACCCCATAGTAAACCTGAATCTTTAAGTATAGATAATTATTAAGATAACATTAAAGCGCAACACTAGTTGTTTTCTTATGTATAAACCTATTTGTTTGCACAATGACCTGCCCAGAAGCAAAATCAAAAGCATGCCAAGAACTGCTGGTGCTAATTCATGGCAAATTTCTGAGTCCAAGAGCGCGCAGTGTTCTCATACTTGGCTCTGTCAGTCTTGTACATATGAGCAATCTCAGGCACCAAAGGATCATCTGGGTTTGGATCTGTCAGCAGAGAGCAGATTGAGAGCAGCACCTACCACAAATTACAGTATTAGATAAGTGTTACAAACACAACCACGCACACAAAGCCTCAAGACCCTTAATGGATGAGCTTGTCAACGATATATATATACTCCTTGCGATTCTAATTATAAGGGCCTTTTAAAAAATCTTAAGAAAACTAATTACATTACTTTAAGATATTAAAATTTGTTATTTTTCTTCAAATTATGTTGTTTGACTTATGAACTAATATATAATATAATAAAACACAATATATTATATGATTTAATAGTATAATTAGCTTTTTTAAGATTTTCCTAAGATTCTCTAAAAGGCTCTTAAAATTAGGACCGGAGGAAGTATATCGTTGCCATGTGTACAAGAATCCCCATCAGGTGAGGCCTGGGAAGAAATAGAATATAGAAGCATACAGTCTTACCCCGGCAACCACAAGCGGAGAGGCTATATTAGAATATAAAAGTCCCACATTGATTAATTAAGGAAGAGATTACAACAACATCATCTTCAACATCAAAGCCTTATTCCACTAAGTAAGATCGGCTACATTGATTGTAAGATGGCAATGTGAAAAGACTGAAGGTGTCAAGAACCATTGATAGAAAGATAATCCTAATATATAACTTAAGCTATTTTTTATAGAAAGACTGTCCTAACATACACCAGCATCTAAAATTCTAATATGGTATCAAGAACCATTAGATACAAGACTAGCTCAAGTTATTTCTAATATTTGAACTTTTGATTTTTAAGCAGCAACCTTGCCGTTTTCAATTTTATGAAGGAATATATTTCAAGAAGATCTAAATTCAGATGCCATTTTCTATTTTTTGGGTAGAGGGATATCATATCTTATGCCTTCATTATCAAGCTCTTAAACGAGCAACAATTTTTTTTTTTAAAAAAACCAAGCAAGTATTGCTAGATTGTAAACATCATTCACTTGTTTGCATAATCCATACATTTATCTGTTACAGGGTTGTAAAATCAATCTTGTACATGTTTAAGTTTTAGGATTCAGAGAAGAGAGGATAAAGAGGGACAGAGAAGAGAAACAGAAACAATAGGGAAAACAGATCGGGTATCGCAAAATAGAATGCATCTCATTAATGTCAATCATCAATTGTACATGGGGGTAATCTTACATATATAGACTAATGTGGTGAAAGGGTGCATGCCGAATGCCTAATGTAACTAATGGCGGTTCTGCTAATGGGCCTAATCCTACATTAAGACACTAATGGGCCTAATCACTCTAATTAGTATATTAGGCAAGTCAATTAACTACTGACTGTTATTCTCTCTAACTACCCCTAACTAACTCCTAACAGAATTTTATTAATGTTTACATACATTATCACATCAAGTAACCACATAGCAAAGATACAAGACACAGCACATAATCTCTTTTGCTTAAAAAAAATCCAATTATATGATATTGAACTCTAAATGCATAATCAGGCAGCAAATTCATAGAAGCTGAAAGTTTCTTTCCCGACTAAAACATTAACTGCCTTTCACACTTATTTCTTTATACAAAAAATTGAAGCTCTTGAGTGAAGAACAAAAGATTGGAAGTCCACAGGAAAAAGAAAACATTGGACAAAGAGCCATCAAAAGGACTAGATTATTATATGTGATAAAGCTTCATACCTTAGAAACTGTAAGAGCAGGGCTCCACTGTTCTTTCAGAATATCGAGACAGATACTACCATTGCTGTTGATATTAGGGTGAAATACCTTTGTTCGAAAAGCAACCTTGGCACACAGAAGATATTACATAATCCACATAACACAAAACAAAAGTATCAACATTACGTCATAAACAAACACACATATCTTATATTGAATCCTACAAATTTGATCAACCCATGACACAAGAACAAATAGCTTGTCATACAGGATTAGAATGGAATGGAGAGGAAAAATTAAAAAAAAACAAGAAGATTTTGTACGCCAAAAGGGACCCTAATGTCCCAACTAAAATAATAAAACGTGATGAATACTGTTGAATAATAATAATGACAGCAAAATAAACATCGTGCAAAAGACACGGCAATGGATTTCCAATCTATCACCACATCATACCAGCAGCAATATTTTACAGGGTTTATACACCACCTGGTCCGTGGATGAAAATATCTTTTAAGAAATTCATATATACAACATTGAGGTTATCGATGAGGTTACATAGGCAAGTAATCAAGTTAGGGTTTAACGAGCCAAAGAAAAGGTGTGACTCAATGTAATAGCTTGCACATGTAGCCGGTGAATATTTTGGCAAAAAACAATCATATCCCTGACTCAAAACCAGGTTGTAAGTGTTGAATTCTAGATATACGCTAGGTTGCTTATCTATCAAAATAACTTAAGTCAATTGATAGGACATAGTTCAACTTTATAGACCTTCAATTCAATGTTCAACTAATCGATGAGGGACTCTCTTAATAAATCCTGATAGTAAGGAGGAAGAAACACATTTCTTAACCACATAAATTCGACTCCACAACATGAGATTCCATGATACCCAAAAATTGGCACTGACAAATTCAACAGAAACAAAATGGCAGATGTCTTGGCTGTGGCATTATCTTTCAGAAACGTTTATGCAAAAAATAGCTACCTTTGGTGGCTTGAAAGGATAATCCGGAGGGAAGTGAATGGTCACTAGGAAGACACCACCAGCATAAGGGCTATCGGTAGGGCCCATAATTGTTGCTTGCCAATGAAACATGTCTTCACCAACAGGGCCTAAACACAAAAATCATTAGATGTTTTCTAAGTTTTTCATAATAGAAAACTTGGCATTCAATTATTAAAGATGTGCCCTCGTACATTAACAGCATTAATCATAAATTGATTTTTGCTTGCGCACAATCATGTCTACATCGAATAAAATGAAGTCCACGTTATAAGCTATGTAAACAACAGATAATTATCAAACAAAAGGCAGAAGAAAAGAGAGAAGGTAATTGAAAACGAACCTGCACTGCAGGAAACAGGAGGGTCCTTCTGTAGGTCCTTCAACTCCTTAGTGATGCGTTTTGAAGCCATCACCAGTATGCAAAATTGAAGAACCACTTAAAGCTCCTCAGTCCTAAAAATTAATAGCAAAATCATGAATCTGCCAAAGAATTTAAGCATCACCTCCACATCTGCTTTACAAAACATAACAAATATTTGTAGAGAACAACTTTAACATATTTATCACGGGAAGAAGGACAACATTTTAGCTTAAAAGTCAAAAGAGAAGTAAATCTCTTCTGTACTCAGTCACTTTAAGAAGACAAAATACTCAATTCATTCACAAATATAAGCAAATACTGTAAGAAAAGTTTTCTAATTATTTTCAGATGACTATATAACTATGACATACAAAACTATTACAATCCAACTGTCCAATAATGGGTATAAATGTTAGCATCCAACGAAATTCTCTGAACAGACAAAAACTCCATTATAACATTAAAATAGATAAGGGGAAAAACAAAGGAGGGGAAGAAGGGTCACTAACTTTTTGATTTCAAATTAGAAACATAATATAAAACGTTGTTGCAATAATTACTAAAGACCCAGGACATCACAAACAATTATCTTTTCTGGGTAATTACAGCCATATAGATAATCAACAGGTCGAATAGCAAAGCCCATACGACGCAACAAGTTGCTTGCAACCCCCTTTAGACGCCACTGAAGTGGAAAAGTAGCACAGAGTAGCTCAAAACAAGACGAAAATAAAAATATTTAGACACACAAATAAATCCACGAGCAGAACACACCGCTTTAAAACATCGATGAGCACGGAAATACAGCAATAACCAATAATTCAAAATCCAGCAAGAATTTTTTTTAAAAAAATAAATCAGAGGAGCATTAAAAATCCTAAAAACGCAAAACAAAAACCCATGAAAATTCATAAAAAAAAAAAAACCAGTACCGTTTACCTTGTCAGAAACCCACAAAGGAAGAGTGAGAAAGAAAAACAGGGAACAAATAGATCACCAGAAAATCGCGAATCGAAAAAGAACGGAGAGAAGTAAAGGAGAAATTAGTCTCACCTTGAGCAGTGCGAGGGTTTGAAATTTGATCTGCGAGTAGAAGCCGATCGTCAAGAAGGAAGGAGAGTTTGGTGATGAGACAAGGTCAGGCTTTATACACTGTTCCTCCGTTCGACCAGTAAATGCTTGCCATGCACGCGACCCTTGTCCAATCACATCTTCCGTGCTTTCACTGCTTTGTATGCACCATTTTTGGGGTCAAAAGAAAAATCGGTTTTTTAATGATTAAGTATGCGTAGAGATTAAAAAAACAATTTTAACTAAAAATCTCATACTTTCAGGTAACAATAGTACGGAGTATTTATTGCACGACTACTAATTAATTAATTATTTATTACTCCCTTTTATTTTTATTATAAAAGACCAACTATCAATTTTTACATGTTAATAAAATTAATTAAAAATATTTAAATTATCCTAAAATTCAAATAATTATCCTAAACTTATCACATCTTCCGTGCTTTCACTACTTTGTATGTACCATTTTTGGGTCAAAAGAAAAATCGGTTTTTTTAATGATTAAGTATGCGTAGAGATTAAAAAAACAATTTTAACTAAAAATCTCATACTTTCAAGTAACAATGATACGGAGTATTTATTGCACGACTACTAATTAATTACTTATATGTTACTCCCTCTATTATAAAGGACCAACTATCAATTTTCACAAATTAATAAAATTAGTTAAAAATATTTAAATTATTCTAAAATTCAAATAATTTTCAATATTACTCTTATAAATTACACCAAACTCAAATACTATATTAATTATTACTATCTCCTACTATCCTTATTAGGGTAGACAAGAAAAAATAAATTTAATGCACATTAAAAACTTACAAGTAACTTATAAAAAAGACCAAATACAATAGTTAGTTAGTGTCTTAGAATAAGAATCAGAAGAAGTACATATTTATATAATAAAAAATATATTGTATATATGTAACCAAATGCCGGCAAAAAAAAACATGGGACCAAATAGTATTCAATTCAGGTAAAAAAAAAACCAAATATTATTCAATTAAATTTGGTAAAACTTTTTTATTTTTTTTCGTGTACTTAGGAAAAATTCTAGAAAAAGACATTTGAAATAAAGAAAAAACAAATTAGAACAACAAAATCTAAAATCTAAAATCAGTCTATTGTACCTTCTTTTTTGATAATTGCAAAAGTGCTACTGGATTTTTAATAACACGGGTATCTTAATTCACAACAAGAGTATCTCAGTTAATAACACTAAAAACATTTGATACTATGTATTTTCGCTATGAATTGTATCAAATGCTTTTGGTATTGTTAATTGAGATACTTTTGTTGTAAATTAAGATACTCGTGTTGTTAAAAATTCAATGGCACTTTCGTAATTACAGAAAAATAAGGTACAATTGACTGATTTGAGATTTTGGATTTTGTTGTTATGATTTATCTTTTCCCTATTTCGAATGTCTTTTTTTTTTAATTTTCCTTTCTATTTATGAGACCATTTCTATAGGATTTTCATCGTGTTTGATGGCAATTAAATCCATTTAATTTCTTTCTTTTTGTTTTACCAACATTACAATAATTCTGTAAGAATATCGAATTTCTGTTCTTGGAAATTACTCCAAAGTCATCAATTAGTTTCTTGTTTACTATTCATTGTTGAAATAATAATATAAAAATATTTAAGAATAAAAATGATATTGTAGTTATCTTTTGAAAACATATTGTAATTATCTTTAAAATGTACTCCTATAGTTTTATTTATAAGGTTAAAAGAAAATCATATGACTATATAAGTTTACTCTTCATTTATCATTTTATTTATTTTGTTCTTATATGGTAGAATAAAGAATAAATAAAGGTAAAATTAAAAAGTTGTGTGAAACATGTTGTAAGTGTCTTATATATAAAATTTAAAAAAATATATAAGATAAACTTATAAGAGACTCAGGAGATATCAAGAAATGAGTGTAATCACTAAAGAGTCTATGACAATTGACAAGTAGTAGCATGCAATAACAAATTTGGGCACCGAAAATGATAAGTTCATGCTGCTCATCAATGTTGTAGAAACTTTTTTGTGATTATTTTTGTTTTTTTTACATGATTTTTTTCGCCTACTTTTTACCTGATTTATATTCATTCCTTAAAACCTTACCGTGTACTGTTTCTCGTTAAACTTCTCCCTAAAAATGGTAAATGGATGCTACTACATGACTATATAATGAAAGATATCAACTTGATTATTTTTACACACCAGCACCAATATATAGGTATGAAGTATGAGAAACATGCATTCAAAGAGTTAATGAGGAAATTAATGCTCTTAATTTTAGATGTTTTCTAGCATGGAACATAAGATCTAGTTAAAATGTTCATTTTAATTTTTAATGTAAGATTTCAATCTTTTTTTTTTTTGGCTCTCATCATATTATAAAAAGGAACAAAAAATTAAAAAAGGCATCCTTTAATAAAGACTAGTATTTCGTTATGCAAAAATGGTGAAAGGATAATATGAGGTGGGAGGAAGAGCAATATAAATGAATGTTGTTATTTAGAATTGATAACATTCATTGTATGTGAAGATTGGGGAGACAACACTGGCCCCTTACCCAATTGAGTAGGTGATAATTGATGGGCAATTATATAATAGGAAACTAAATAATTGGTATTCATAGTTTTATGATTTGGCAAGGTTTAAAAAGCATAGATTTTTCATCTCTACCGTGTGTGATGTGCTACTTAAAGATTTTTTTTTTTTGGTAAAGATGTGCTCCTTAAGATTTGAACTTATATTCTCTCTTTAAGAAAAGTGGAACCACCTCAACTAATAGCTTATTCGTTATACTATGTTGGGCTATTTTTAAATAACAATAATGTGTTTTTTGTAATGTCATGTTGTTCTTATAAATTAAGGAATTTATATGAAAAGTTGTATGTGGAGTTATAACACTAATATTATGTTTGGATTGAGAGAAAATTAAAGGGAGAGAAAATTAGAAGGGAAACTTTTAAAAATATTAAGTTTTTACCATTTATGGAAGCTTCTATTCTTAGTATTCTCTCCTCCTATTTTCTCCTCAATTTTCTCTCTATCTAGGACAAATGTTACCAAAGTCATTTGTCTTTAGTTTTTTTTTTTGCTTTCGCAAAGTATCCCCCAACCTGATATGCTAAGAACTAATCATTCGCTTATTGTGGGTTCCTCTATAGGAAGGACAACTGGCCAGGAGACATGTGAAAGGTTGTAACTAAAGATTTTTTTTATATATATATAAAAGGACATACTATAATGTAACTCTTCATGCGAAATAATTTTTTTTAAGTATGTTGTTCATGAAAATACAACACAACACACAATATTATAAAAAGAAGTCACTTGACGCATACATTATGGTCATTCTTAGAAAAAGCACCATGGCTTTTGTATGATGCTTTCTTTGAACAATAATAGAAAATGTGATGCTTGTTTTGTCACAGTTGCTAAACACATTATGTGAGACTTTTTTAAAAAAACACTACTAAAAATCAAAATTGATGTATAAATATTTATTTTTTAATTAAAAAGTAAAAATAGGACCCAAATACTTATTGGGATAAAAAAATGTGTGGGGACTTAGGGGGCCTTTGTTGGCCCTAGTTGGGATGTCCCCTTTGGGGTCGCTATTTAAAGGAAAGCCCTCAAAAGGGGCAATGTATTCAACCTATTGGGGGCATTTTTTTGAGAGAGCATCTCCAATTGATAGATTTTTTTCTTATTATATTTTTACTTTTTCGCTTATTTTTTCATTCTCTCATTTTGACTTTGTCTCTTTTTATCTCTTAATTGCTTAATTTCTCTTCATTCTTTATTTATTTATTTGCTTCATCTGTTTGAGGTCCACTATTATTTTTTCTTTCTATTAGTCTCCATTAAAAAGGTATGTTGAACACTTCACATTTGTTTCTTGTTTTTGTTGGTTCTTGTTTTTTGTTTCTTCCAATTCTCTTATTATTTTATATGAGCTATTATCATGTTTTTACTTACTAATTGTTTTCTTGTACAATATGTTCTTATGTTTATCTTCTTGTTACTTACTGATCATTCTCTTGTTCCATATAATATTTTTTTCTTAACTTATCTTTAATATTTTTTTATATTTTGTGGTTAGGTTGGAATTTGACTATCTATTTGACTTCCAATAATCAATAAGTATTCTTGATTAGTTGTTTATTTGTATACTATTTGATATTTGAGTTACATTTCATTAAAGTTTAATTTATTTGCAATTTATTTTTGCCCTGTAAACACTATTATCAAATTTATGTTTAAAGTGTTGTTGAAAAAAATAATATAGGGTTCTGAAGAGAAATTAAAACAAAATTTAAAAATGACTTTAAGGAAGCGTCACCTAAAGTAATTTTTTTTTAAAAAATAAAATTCTTGTGGTGCTTGGGACCTAATTTGGCACCAAGATATATGGTGCTTAATAATAATAATAAAAAAAGCGCCACAAAACTTATTTTTTATAGTAGTGACACTACGCAATAACAATATCAAACTCATTGCCTCAAATGATTACTTTGTGAAAGTCACTTGGCTTGGGTATTAGGAGTGTAATCCATACTTAAGAGTCTCATTATATCTTGTAGAAATTTGTCCACTAATCCAAATTCCACCCTATATTAAAAGAATATGTGAGACAAATTAAGCTTAAAAGAAAGTGTTAGATGTTGCCAAAATTTGCAAAAAAAAAAAAAATTTACTTGGTTTGAGTATCCAAAGACACTATCCTTAAGGTTATGTTTATATGGGGAGAAAGAAGAAGAAAATGAGTATTGGATTTGAAAACTTTCATAAATGGTAATAAATTTTACTATTTTGGGGAGTTTTCTCCTATAATTTTCTTTTTCTCATAATTTTTTTAATATCCAAACATAAGAGGTATGCTGCAACCCTCTCAATATAAATGAATTAGCACTTATCAAGATTAAATAAACCCTTCTTGTAAACATACAAAGTGACAGAACTGGTAGAAAATACATACCTTACTAAGAGATTACTAGGGCTCCTTTTTGTCTTTTTCTTATGGTGTGATAATGGGGGTATTTATAGAAAATGAATTAATGCCTTTGAATGTGTCTCTTTAAGCACTACATGTCTTTAATTAAAAAGTTATAACCATATGTTAAATTCATGACCCATGTTGATTCATAAACCGATACAAATTCATTAATTCACAAGGATGTAATTTCTTAAAGTCATCTCTTCATTTTAAACATTCCAATAATATTGGAAATACTCTTTCTTTAACACGCCCTTATACAATATTTACAACATTGCATATACCTTGAAGATATTGTGCACTACTTTCTTCTTCTTTTTCTTCATTTCTTATTGTACTCCTCATATATTTAGTTCCTCAAACACATCCATTACTACAAAATTATCTATATATTGATCTTTTTTAATCATACATATATATGCAACCGCCATATATAATTATATGACGGTTAAACAACCATCAAATATTGTGTAATATATGACGGTTACTTACAAACAACTGTCATATATTGTTTTATATATATGACAGTCTTTTTTTTCTCTAAACAATAGTCTTATATTTAAA
>JBAGKO010000010.1:31882113-31899789 GCA_037177275.1 Acacia concinna
CCTAACATAGCGCTCCCTTATGAAAGCTCCACGCTAGGCCACCTTCTCAAAGGATGTCACGATAGAGCCCATGTATGGGACAACGTGGAGGGACTATTGTGGCACTCCCTCATGCCCATATGCCTAGCTTTTTGGTCCCACTTCATGTCCCATCCCACAAGAGTGCCTAGCGTGGCACTCACCCATGCTAAGCTCTTATTGTGGTGCCCAACCAAAAGGGCGCCATGATAGAGTTATTAGACATCCTTTTATTTTTCTATTTGATTTACTTCACTCATGTAACACTTTTTTAAATAAGTGTCACAAACAATGTTTATCCAAAAAAACAAATACATATTGTGGCACTTCTTTAAGGAAGTGTCATGATAGGGACTATGCTTAATCATATATTTGTAGTAGTGACACCATATATGATGTTTTTTTTTGAAAAACTGTTAAATATGTATATATGACAACTTTTACAACCATTATATATTATAAGTATTTTTTTTTGGAAAAAACTGGACATTTGTATGGCACTTTTTAATAATAAAACCGTTAAATATTTTGTCCATAGATATGACGGATTTTTTAAACAATCATCATATAATTGTTTGTAGAATTTTGCCTCCATATATATGACGTTTTTCAAAAAACCGTTAAATATGAGGTTTCATATATAGACAATTCTATAGTAGTAATTATATAATTATTCAAATATTTATTGGAGTCAAAATCAAGCTCTACTTGTTGGAAAATTTCACTTGTAGGTTCATGTCAGTAGTTTTCTCTCACTTTAAAATACAGGTTAACTAATGATGGATTATGATATTATGGCTTAAATTAATACTCTTTGGTCCTATTAAGACACTGTCTAAAAGAAATAAACAATATAAGTCATCAAGTGAGTGTTGTATTAATTACTACTTCTGATATTTAACGTAGGAACTAATTTGCCCTAGCTACAGAGTAGGTCCTAGGACCACTGGAATGGATTATTTCAATATGATCTCTATTTAAGAAAGAATGATATTAATTACTCAAACAAATATAATATAAACACATGGAATTTGAACAAACCATTCATTGCATTGTGTGCAGACAACAAAGGTAATTTACATTTATGAGACACAAACAGGTAGGCTACAACATTTTTTTGCCAAAAAAAAAAAATCTTAACCTTTCTATTTTTCAACCTTCACCGACAGATCCAAGGGATAAACGGGATCATCACTTTTCAAGTCATCTTCTATATCACTTAGCAAGCTTCCAACATTCTCTCTCCAAATACGAGTTCTAAATTATCGTATATGGAGAGAACAGAAACATACATGTGTGAATAATGTGGGGTCAACTATGTTATAATATAATGAATATAGGTAGAGCCATATATCACCTTAAACAAATAATAATGGCACAGAGGCAGTTATATTTTATTGTTGGCTTCTATATAATGAAAGATGATCAAATCCTATGGGGAAAAAATACAAACACTATGAAGAATCAGGAAAGCATAATCCTAGGGCTTGGCTTGCTTCACTGTTATGAGGAATCATATTCATGGGAAAGTTATTAATATTGGAGTGAGCAAAGAAAGCTGCTGCAGAAGCAGAAGAAGTTGATGTATCTGTGAGATGTGAAGCAAGCAAATGGTCCAAGCTTTCCACGTCATCACTGTAATATTCTTCCACAATATTATTATTAATATTGGTTTGGCAATAATTATTGTCTGATGATGACCTTATTCCCAGACTAGGGCTATCTAGTTGAGGAAGATCAACAAGTTGTTGTTGGTTCTGCTGATCCAAATTGATCAAAACTTGGTGGCGGTGGTGGTGATGAGGACTTAGGCTTGTACCTTGATGATGATGATGATGGGAGGCATTGTTGTTCATCAGAAAATGTTGGGTTTGATTCAGAATCTCAGAAAATGAAGAGATCAAGGGCCTTCCATGGCTGTTAATCTCATGATCTCTGAAATAGCACTGTGCTGCTTCAAAACCTGGCCTCATCAAATGACTTGGACTAGGCTTTTTGAATGCTCTGCACACTACCCATCCTTCTTCCTGCATTATTACCAATGAGTTCAAAATCTGTAAGCACTACAATAACCGGTCTTTTCCCACTAAACTAATACGTCTTATCTTATGACATGTCACATCACTTGGGAAAGGTTGGGAAAGAAAACGAAAGACGCCTTAAAAAGCTATACATAATTTTCATCTCCCAGAGTGTTTTAAAATCGAGAGGGATAATAGGGCTCCAAGTGGATAATATATCATAAATGAGCCGATGTTACTATTATACAGATATACTACTCCCTCCGGTTTTAAGAATAAAATCAAATTGACTTTTTTTTAGAGATTAATGAAAAAAAATAAATTATTGAATCATATAATATATAGTGTATTATTATATTATGTTTCAATTTATAAATTAGATAAAATAATTTTAAGAAATACGATAAATTTAAATATTTTAAAATATTATAATTAGCTTCTTTAAAATAATTTAAAAAAATCAAATATGTTTTATATTTAAAAATGGAGGCAGTATATTAATGATCAAATTTTTAGATAAATTATTTACCAAAATATGCTCATGCATATAAAAGTAATTAAATAAATTTATTCATGATAATTGAATAGTGACACACATATGTCTTATTTGATGTAATAATGAATGGAAACATGAGTAACAAGCATATTGATAGGTAAGTCTATATGTGTGTGTGTGTGTGTGCGGGGAAGGCTAGCTAGCGTGTACAAAATGTCACATGCTTAACAGGTAATATGGAAAAAGTACAAGCAATATTCTTGTGATTTGCACTTTGCCTCTTGGCTTTTCTAAAGGAGCGTAAAAGTAGCTTTTAAGAAAGGTGGACATGCATGTTTTCTATTGCATGCTTGAAACATAAGTATTTATGTATAGATTAAATAAGATTTCTTTTTAATATATACTGTATAAACATATAATATATCTTTTTCTTGGTGAAATATATGTAGGCCTAATATATATATATATATATATATATTCGTGAATATGTATTGGTAGGCATATGAGAAAAGTTATAATTATATTTATGTAACATGCTTTAAATTTTGTTTAATTATCCTCTGAATGTATAAGTGGAAGTAACAGGCAAATAATTAAAGAATAAAGTATCAGCTATTGCTACAATTAAACTAAAAAATAGTCCTTTTCATTGGAATATTAGCTACCAAGTTCAATGTTTCTCTTTGAATGCTCTCATGTACAATGTCTGAGGACGAAAGTACAAGGCACAAGCATACGTAATTGTGATTTTTGGACTTTAATTTCCAAAAGGTAATAAGACTATGTGCTAAAAGTCCAAAGTTCTTACACAAAGTTTTATCTCACTTCTTTTAATCTTTTTCCCTGAATTTTACGGGATATTATATATAAACTTGGCAGAAAAGGAGCTTTCAAAGACTAATGAGCATGCTATATATAATCATTATAGGGTTGAAATCGAAGCCGATAAATTGTAAGGTTTGAAACTGGTGAGTGTGTGTGTAAAGCTCAAACTTTTTTAGCCCTCTCAAATATAATATTAGCAAATTTACAAACTCTCTATTAGAACGGACGAAACACACATACATATGCATATACATAAGGGGGATAATTATTTTATAAGTTAAGAAATTAATTATTACACGTTTAATTACCTTCTCTTTTATTGATTTTTTGGGCACTACTTCTCTAATATGTTTTGTTTATTTCATATAGTAGGGATAAAACCCTGCCATGATATACATGTCAATTTTGTAGGCGTTATGTAATGTAATCCATTCACTCACTGTTATTCCTTATAGCTCTGGTTTTTTTTTTTAAAAAAAAGATCATCGTAATATTTATATTAAAAACCATATTGGATTAAACTATATATAGCAGTAGAGAAAATGGTTGGAGAGAAGCTGGTAACATCTCTTTTGTAAGCATCATCGAGTAATTCAAACTTAAAACATTGAACAGCTAAAGACATCAATTAACGTTTGAATGATGATGATGATGTATTTATGTGTAAGGGATTCTTAATTAATTGAAAGGGAATCATAATAAATTAAAAGCAACTAGAGATAGATTATATTGATGAACAAGGATGAACTTGCCTGAGAAAGGGCATACTCCGAAGATTGGAGGCGATATTCATGCATGATCCAGTCAGATTTTCTTCCATTAGGGGCACGTCCCTGGTAGAACACAAGAGTCTTCCTCATACCTATGACCTTGTTCTTCGACATCACCGCCTTGTCCCTCCCCGTCGCTTTCCAGAACCCCGCTGCCGTCGCCCTGTTCGTTCTTGTCCCCGTCGGATACTTCTTGTCCTTGTGGCTGAAAAAATACCACTCATTCTGCTCCTCATACCCTAGCTTGCATCTATCTGCAGAGACAAAAGGTTCTTATTTATTAGTCATATAATTGAATTATTGGATAATTAATTGTACACTTTTATCCCTTCTTTATTATATTAGAGTTTTTATGGGAAAGTATATATTAAATATGGGTAAAGTTGGCAAGTTAACAAATTTTAAAATAGAGTTAGCGAGAATTAAAGTTTTTCTTGATTCCAGTGAAAGTAGGATTAAAAATGTAGGTAGAATATATATTTATATATATAATAGTGTACCTTGTATGTCCCATGGTTCAATTTTGTAGAGATCAAGCTCTACAATGACATCTAGGTTGATTTTGAGTGAGTTAATCTTCCTCTTGAGGTAATATCCTACAAGTTCTTCCTCTGTTGGATGGAATCTAAATCCTGGTGGCACACATGATCCCACATCCCCCATTGAAGATCTCTCCTGCATACACAAATTAGAGCTACAGCATTAGAGGAAGAGGCCTCAAGTTAACCATATATATATATATATATATTGTCTTTTTCTTTCCTCTTGTACAGCATTTGATGATATATCTATATACATAAAGAGAATTACATGTGTTCTAGAATTTATATGACTAACGTTAATGGATTCAACAATCTCCACTTAACTGGCTTTTGCTTATCGTTGAAAAAAAAATCAAACCACCTCACAATTCTATAGTGCCTAGGTAGGTAGCTAGGAAGCTAGGGCTAAGATATATATATATATATGCACAGTAGCAAGTGATGATGGTGACGATGATGATGCAACTTCTCAATATTGGGGACCCAGTTTCCCTCAACACACACATGCGCATTCACAAATGGCAGACCATTTGTGGAACCCCACCAATCAATAAAGAATATTAACTAACAAAAAACACACACAAACTTATATATATATATATATATATATTAAATCCAAGAAGAAGAAGTTCTGTGCGTGTAAAAGGCTATATATATATATCAATTTAAAAAAGATATAATATGCCGAAAATCTTGACTTTGCTGGGGGAAGCAAAGCATGTCTCGATCGTGAGTTTGTTTGAGTGAAGTGCACTTTCATCAACTCGTGGTCTGATCACTACAATTATCTGGTGGTGGAGAAAGACCTGTCTCTATAAATAGGGAAAAATATATATAATTTTGGGGATCTTGAATAATTATAAGCATGCCAGACAAAACAAGAAAAAGAAAGTTTATTTTTTTGGTTTTTCCAATCTAGAGAGAATCTTGCTAGTTTTCAGACTTATTATTGGACGACATAATCACTCACCTTCTTGACTCTTGATTAAACCCTATCATTAATTTCAGCTAATTTGGACAAACTTTAATTTGCCCACTAAGGCCCTTGGATTTCCTCACAACATCACTATATAATCATCACATCGTTATGACTATCTGATCTTTGGCTCTTTCTGATGATTTGCCCTGTCTTAACACAACCCAATAGAAATTTACAGGGAAAAGGAAGGTAACAGAGTCACACAAAAGCTCAGCGATTAAGAATTTATAGATATACATACATACATATATATATATATATAGCTGAGTAATAAGACAACCACAGAGAAAGAACATTGATGAGAATAATTCAAGTTCTGCAGAAACTTTTGCAGAGAAACTATATGTATATGAAGGATGAGATAGACGATGAACTCACAGAAAAGTGATGGGGTGATGTCATGGTTCTTGGATCTTGA
Source organism: Acacia concinna (assembly GCA_037177275.1). NCBI lineage: Eukaryota > Viridiplantae > Streptophyta > Magnoliopsida > Fabales > Fabaceae > Acacia > Acacia concinna. The sequence goes on from JBAGKO010000010.1 coordinate 31,888,183, forward strand.
GCTAATTAAGAGACTGATGATGAAGATGGTTATATAGGATCGGAGCAGGAAGATGGAAGAGAAAGATGAGAGAAAGAGAGGTTAGTTTATGACTTGAAGAGAAAGATCAGAGAAGAAGAAATGAAAGCTAATATGTTTGTTAGGAAGAGAGAAAGAGAGGTATTTATATATATAAGCCCAAGGATGTATCTAGAGGGAATTGTATGTGTGGCATAGATGTGCGTTTGTTGCTCAGAAAAGAAACAGAACAAGAATAATAATAAATATAAATATATGTATTTGTTTATTATATATATAAATAGATATAAACAAGTAGCTAGAACATGTTGTAGAAGTTGTTATTGATTGCGCGTGGGGTGGCAGATAGATAGAATGGTGTTTTTGTTTGGACGGCGTGACATGGAGACTTCACGCCACCCCCCTCACCTCCCACTTTTATCTTTTATAAACTAAATCACACTCTCCTCTCTTCTCTCCTCCCTCTTTATTATTGACTGGCTCCAGTTCTAAATGTAAGAATTAGATAACTAATATTGAGAAAGAGATAAAAAAAGGATGTCACAGTAGTGCACAAGGCTCCCACTGGGTGAGATCTGTGGAGGGATGTACGCTACCTTATTTACCCTGAAAGCAAAGAGACTGGTTTCTTTGATTTGAACTCATGACCTCTAGATCACATTATGGCAGTAAACCTTTTTACCGGTGCGCCAAGACTTATCCTCTAAATAATTTATAGAGATTGAAGAAAATTAGTTAAGTTGTTTATAAAAAAAACATGAATGTTATGTTCCTTAAAATACCCATTTTAATCATTATATTGTCAGTAACAACTACTCCGATAATGTTAATGCTATGTGCAATTAATAGGACTATTCAGAGTAAAAAACTTATAAATTTAGGAGTTAAATTAAATTGAAATATTAAACGAAAACAAACCTTTATAGATAGGCTCATACATATACATTTAGGAGCAGAAAGAGTAATACACCCATTTTTTCTCTCTTGCATTATTTTCATAGTTGAAAATAATTACCGTTATGATCGGGTCAAATATCAGTTATAATTTCTCTCTAAATTCAAAGTGCTTTAATAATTCATAATTGATCAACTCAGCTACATTTTATCTCATTCATAAATTTATTTATAACTTAAAGAGTTTCAAAATTAGTATAAATTATTATTATTAGGAGGTACAACAATTGACATTTTGCAGTTAAAATGTGTACTGAGATCATTCAATCAAAATCAAATTAATTTACTCGAGCATGAGAATAAATAATAATTAAATAGTAAATAAACAAAGTCGTCGATCTCACAAGATTTAATTTTATTATTCGAAAAGGCAAGTTTTTGAATGACGCATAGGGAAATAAATAACCATTTTTGGACAAAACAAATACTATATAATAAACATAGCTACCCCAAAATATTTCATCTAATCTTAGGAAAGGAAAGATGGAATCCAGACAGATACAGGACCAAAGTGATATATCTTCACAAGCAAAGTAACTAAAACTAAAACCATATGTATGTCATTGTCTATTCTTAAAGTAAATGCCTATCTATTTTTACTTGGCCCTATATATATGACAACCCCCACAATCTAGGGTTTCACCTTGTCCTGTCTGGGTTGGTGAGCCGCCCCTGGACATTTGGCACCACTACCGTGTTGACACGTGGCACTTGTCAATTTTCCATAGCTGTTGCTATCAAAGGTTTCATCATTTTCTTTTATCTCTGTGTTTTGGTGTTTTCTTATGCATTAATTCATGCTTACCTGGTAAAAAATAAATAAATAAATTCATGCTTACCAAACTAGAGCTCCACCATGTACAGTATTTATCACCTTTTTCCCTCTCTCGTTCTTTTGTTTTGTTGGGTGTAACATGTTCCTGCCAAAACTTATCTTTTAGTAATTAATTAAACCATAAAACAATTATTAAGGTGAGAATGTGGTGTGTCAGATCGAGTTGTGGGATCATTGGATCAAATTATTGAGATGAATTTCCATCTGTTTAGAACAACAACAACAACAAAATTTTATTCCACTTAATGGGTTAGGCTACATACATTAAATGATGATGCCATTGAGTTTGATAAAAATAAAAACCAAATTTTTAGATAAATTATTAATGAAGAGATCTTACTCAATACTTAATAAAACAAATCAAATTTCTAGATAAATTATAAATTAAGAGATCTTACTCAATATTTAATACTCACATTGAGTGTCTACCTCTTCAATCTTCCTCTTTCCCTTTTAACCAATTTATTAAGGACACTAAACTCATTCAAATTGAAGCCAACTTTCATGAATCTTATACTCCTACTATTAGACACATCATTAAGGAGATTATAGATTTTCTCATGTATTACTAATAATTATTTTTTTACCATATTTTTAGAAAAAGCTAGTAAATGAGTTAACTAACTTCATTATCAAGCTCACCATAACGAAGCTAAAGAGTGAAATGGTGAATGTGGAAAAAACAATAATAAGATCTTTAATGAAAATGCGTGGGAGAAACAATATAAATCAATACACTAGCTTTTTTTAATACTATTTTCTTATATTCGTAATATTATTAGGTCACATTTGAATATTGTTGGTTTGAATTGGAATTAACTCTCCCGGCTTAATTTTTATTCGGTTACCTACAAGGTTTCAATTCGTATTTCTTTTTATCCTTATAGTTCCACTTAAAGATAATCAAGTTTGTTTTATTTAATCCCGCTATATATTTTATGCTAACAGTCAAAACAATGCTTTCGCTCTATACTAATTTCTTTAATTAGAAAATTAAATTCATAGTCCATATAGTTTTAACTAGATTGTAATTTAGTATCTAAAAATTGATTAGGTATAATATAATTCTTATAGTTTTGTTTCAATTGAAACCTAGTCCCTTAAGTTTTTTTTCTCGCCTTAGTTTATAACTCAATCCCTCTATTTTTAATAACAAAGTCAAACTTACAAAAACAGAGTTGCACTAAATTAAAATTTATTAGGAACTGAGTTACAACCGAATTAATCAAAATATAGGGGTCAAAATATTAAATTGATGAGATTCATTAATAAAATTAGCTATTATATATATCTTCTTCAGTTATTTCTCAAAGGAATACAAATTTGATGTGTGATTGTGTGTTGTGCTGTTCATTCTTTCTCGTGGCTTTTCATTCTGTAGTGTAAAGTCATCAACCAAATTTGATAGTTCAAGTTAGAAGAGACCTTTTGTGTTTATCCTAAACAAAAGTTAGTGATCAATGACTTAAATATAATTAGAAAGAAAACTACATAACATTTTTTAATATAAATCCGTTCCGAAAAGTATTAATACTTAATACTCAAGGTTTCTTTGAGAACAATTCACTCTTTTGCTATTATAAAAACTGATAGAGACTATGCGTGGAGCCAAAAGGTCTTCTATAGATTTATATATATAATGTTTTGAATATAAAATTAAACGACAGTGCATACACTCTTCGTATTATAGAATATTAGTGTCCTGATCAGCTAGACATAATATTATATTTACTTTTGTGAAAAGATTATTCATAGGTTTCTGGTAAGAAAATTAAATACTAAAAGTCTTTAAAAAAATTGATTTGTAAATATGAAATTTTTAGACCTATATATACCTAAAACTTATAAGTAACTTTTCCTAATATCTTTTGTGTATGTGTGGAGGGTACAAAAAAAAATGAAAAATCATTTACAAGTATTGTAGTATTTACAATATAAAACTCATCGTTTCCAATATATCATGTTATTATAATGCACTAAAAAATAATGATCTATTGGTACTAATTAATTATGTGTACTTTTATAGCGTTTATTGTCTTATTTTGAAGTGGACCAGACTAACAAATAAAGAATGATTATTTTAAATGGTAATCACCTACTCTATACCCTCCAAATAAAGGCTTGAACACATGTACGTAAGAACTACACTAAAGAGTAATATGTAATAAGTATATTATTAATTTATTATAAGTCGTAGCTGCGAGTTTTGTTTTTAAGAGCTAACCTACTTATATATTTTGCATAAATAAATAAATAAGCTATAAGTGTAGGAGTTGTATGAATCCCATCCACCAATTAGAAGGGGCAGTCATCAAAAGCCTAACTATATATGGCTTGTATATAAAGCTTACTATACTACTACACCTTTTATCTTACTTACTCAATTAATATATATATATATATCATATGTACCCTAATTAGTTAATTAATAAAGATTAAAACAGAAGTTAGGTTGTTTTTTGTATTTTTTTGGCCAACAAAAGGTAGTTTTTGTATTAATACCCATATTATATATATAATATATAACCTAATTATTTAATTCATAAATTAAAATACCCATATAAATATTTAACTATATTATATTGACTTTCATTTATTTAATTTTTTAAAAAAACTTAATGCAGCATTAAATAGGGATAATTTGTCAAAAAGTAATTAATGTGATAGACAAAAGCAAATAAAATATAAAATTAATGCAGCATTCTAAATATATACTTTTTGACGACGTCATTAATAACTACAACTTGTCACTGTTGCATTATAAAATTAATTCCTCAATTTTTTTTAATTCTGACACTGACGTCATTCTGTCTCAATATGCATACATATACACAAACACATACTTATTGCCTGTCATATATATATATATATATATATATGTATGTATGAGTATATTTATACAGGGCCAGGTTTCAGGCAAAAGCTAACGTTTGATGCTAATTTTTTATTAGTTAGCGAAGGTCATTTTGTTTTCATTTTACTTAATCCTTAATGCATCTCGACTGGTATACATTATCATAAATTAAAACAAAGAAAAACTTTATGAGGTCAATAAAACCATCCATGATGTATAAGCAATAATTTCTTATCATATAAAAGAAATAACTTTTTTACGTCATATATACATGAATACTATCAAGGGTTGAATTTTCGACATTGACTGGTATTACTTAATATGGAAAACTTAATTAAAAATAAACTTTAAATATAAGCCACGAACTTCTCAGACATATAGATCATATACTCATGTACCCGTACGTGAAACTATCGACATTATTAAAAAATCTACATTGCAATCACAAGTAACAACCCCAAAATTCTAAACTGTCATAATTAAGGTTAGTGGATTACAAGCTTAGTCCACATGTGTGTTTCTGTATGTGTGAACGTGTATGCAAAAAAATTAGGCGGGGCTTAATTAAATAGATTGATCTAAGCTAACACGATTAGTAATCTTTATTTTTTAACATTGGAATTATAAGTCGATCATATATAATACTATTGTCTATATATTAGTATATTACCCCAAAGATTTTATAATAATTAAGAGAAGAGGTTAACGTGTATGTATTATAATTATTTGGTCTGATTTCTATGCAGATTTTTTTTTTATATTTTTACTGTTGCTTTCATCCACGTTTTTTAGTATATTATTATTATTATTATTATTATTATTATTATTATTATTATTATTATTTCCTGAGCTTCCATGAAAAAGCAAGTTTGAAATTTGATGCAAAATGTTGGGAAAAAGTGCAATTTCTCATGATGATACCAATCCTATAGATATATTAAAGAAACGGAAGCTTGGAAAAAGAATAACAATTCAAATTTCAAACTGAATAATTACGAAAATATATAATTGATCACAATGTATATAATGATTAGTTTAGAATAAAAAAATATAATGCCATAGCAGGGAAAGGTTCCCCTCTTTTTTTTTTTTTTTAAAAAATTATTTTCCATTATAACTGCAACAATAACAAACCTTGTTGCTATACGTTGGGTTAGTTTGTTAATTACACACAACATTGTCGAGTTTTATTAATATTAACTAATTAAATATTTTATTATATTGTTAACTAAAAAACTCCGCTCAATTCATTAGGTATTATTATCTTCAGTTTTCTTCTATCCTTTATTTTTTTTTATTTTTTTGACAATTCTATATAGCTTGATCTCCTCTCCAGCATATCCAATAATTTTTTTATATGTTTAAACCTCCTCAAATGAGTTTATTCTTCAATAGATATCACTCAACTTCTTAATTTTTCATATATGTTTATTATAAATATTATATTTTCTCATATGACTATATACCAAGCTCAAAATTCTACTCCATTTTATGTGATCTTGTCATCTCTTTATTTTAAAGCACAATAGTTAAAATATGTTTGAAAAAAGTATGTTAAGAAATTATGAGTACTGATAATGGTTGGGTTTAATTAGTTAGGTTACTCGATCTTAATTAAGGTTTAGAGTCTTATAAATAAATATTTATATTAAGATAAATTACTTCTCATATTTGGAATGTGACGAATGCTGAAGCTAAATTAGACATTAGTAGCTAGATACAGGATGGTTCGCAAAGAAATAATTATAAAAAATTCAGCTTATTAGGTTTATTAGGTCTTAGTTGTGGTTTTTTGTACGAACGTAATTAATTAATTAACCCTTGTGCTAAAAAGAGAAACTATAGCAAACATCTCTCTACTGATGGAAAAAATAATTTATTTACGAAAAGTATTCTTTGCTTCTAATTCTTTCTCATTTTAATTATGAATATATGTATATTTGAATTTGTGGTGTTGATCAATTGCTTGTTTCCAAGCCTTGTGTGAAGTTTGTTCTCCCAGGTGGTTTGTGGTAGCTTGCAAATTACTACAAATACAGAATTGCAGTTTTCAATCTTAAAATAAAAAATCTATAGCCACAAGCACGAGAACTGTGTAGTATTTAATATATATATATATATATATATATATAATTTCTTCTAAAAGCTTTTTTTACTTCTTAATGAGAATTTAATTAAGTTTCTCTTCAATAACTTATTAAGGGGTGTCAGTAGCATGTGTGAAATATATTCTTTTCAACCACGACTCGACTGAGAATGAATACACACCACGAATGAAAATTATTTCATTAAAAAAATACTCTCTCTCAAATAATGTAAGAATATAGTATATTCTTTGCTTCTAAAATATAACACTTTAATCCACTTTGTCTTTCAAATAGATATTCCTTTTAGTTCTTAATATAATATCTATTTATTAAATTTGATGAAATTAAGGAAGTTAATTAATATGACACATGTTTTTTAAAAACACTTTAGTCACTTCATTAATTCTCTCATTCCCTCATTCTTGATTATTGTTGAAGGAGCATCAATAGAGGTAAATTAGGAAATGATTGGTAAATATATATAAAAAAAATACATACCTTATGTGAAGACCAAGTTAACTCCTAGAGTATGTTTTATATTAAGGACTAAAGGAGTATTTTTTTCCCCCTAAACCCTTTATATTGATTGCACATATTAAAGATGTTTTTCATCAATAGAAGAATATTTTCAATGCAAATGATTAAAAGTGACATTTAAAGTGACATTTAAAGGAAACCTAACCGACAATACTAGCTACATTTTTTTTTTACTATAAATATAAGAGCTTGACAAAATTAAAGGTTCAATCTGATATAAAATATAAAACTTCAATTTACTTTATTTATCAAATTTATAATTTCTTCTTTGAATTATTCCTATTGATTGCACATAGTAAAAGAATTCCCTTCAAAGGACAATCACAATGGAGAAATTCTTAGGTAATTAACTCAGTTTAACATATCATCTATAGTCTAATCAATTAAAACATAACAACTTAAACAATATTAATCCTAATTAGCTGATGACATAATTCAAATTATGCATTTCTCTTAAAAAAATGAATCCCTTGATTAAGATTTCACAAATAATGATAAAGAAAATCTTTTAATTTAATTAATATATTAGCTAATAATAACTTTGTGTCAAGTAGTTTATTAATTGTTGTGTTTTAATTGATTAGACTATAGACAACATAGTAAACTGAGTTCACCTAAGAATGATTGGAGAGAGTATTATATTCCAGAAAAACCAACACACATATATTTATTACAAATGGTTAATCAACTTAACTTATTTTCTCAATTTGCATACACACACGCACGCACATATATATTAGTTCTCTAGCTAGTTCTTATTTTAAGGACTAAAGATAATTTTATACTAATAATTGACTGGCTAATTCTCTTATTTAACTCTTACCTTTATAGTTTAGGGAGTCTACAATTACAGTTATGTGTGATGGTTAAAGACGCTAGACTACTTACTGAAAAGACCATCAAGCCATCAATCTTTCTTTTTTTAAAAAAAGACTACAATTAGGAACTCTTGATATTAAACAAGTCCCTGAATTCATGCAACAAATTGAAATGATTATAGCTATGAAATCCATTTTGCCAAATGAGAGAGAGGGGTAATAACAAATCACTCAATTTGAGATCCATGTCCGTCCCCTTCTCTCTTCTCCTTCACATGAAGGCTGAGGAGGTCCAACGTCCCACATTTAGTTATAATGTTAACTGATTTTCCATCGATTTAACTTACTAAACCAGAGTGAAAATCCTTACTTTTAACATTGGAGTTTAGTGATGAGAGTTTAAAATATATATATATATATATATATATCAATGCTAGATATATCAATCGGCTTAAAAAGCATTTATAAATATATCATCCTTCACAAATCAAGGTGCAAACATATCTAACCAACATAGTCCCGTTAAATCCCCCAAGGAGATAATTATATTAAGAAGAGCAGCCACAGATACTTAAATAGATACAGTTGAAAATGTGAAATAAAAGGTGCTAACATATCTATAAGAGGTTTCAAACCATGCCTTTGTGGTTTGAGGTGTGTGAGTGTGTGTGTACAACTAAACATATGATTACCAATTAGCCTAATCTTGCCTTAAGCAAATTCCTAGTTTGGATATGTTCAATGCTTTTGGTTCTTTATGCAGAGCATCTTCTAAAAAGACATTTTGGTCACTTTTTTGGGCAGAATTTTTTTTTTGTTCGTTTTTACGAAGCATTTGATTGTTTTGAAAGATTACTACATATTTTTCTTTTATATATGCACATATTTAATAAAGGTAGCAAGAGTATTGAAAATAACTTAATTTTAACTTAAAATGAAAAGTGATTCAAATAAATATAATTAATGTCGATAATACATTTCAACTTGTTATCATCATTTAAGGTTAAAGAAGTCTTCTTTTTATTCAGAAGAATTTGTTACCAGACAAAAAGCATATCAACCTGACGTAAACATCATGTTATTTTGAAAAAGTTGCTATGTGAGTGAAGTTCGAAGTTTGATTCGTAGTAAACAAATAATGAATTACCATAATTAATTTCTTCAATAAATTTTCCATTTTTGCGAAGAAAATAAAAGTTAATCACACAATCAGATATCCGAGACGTGTATTCAAAATTAAACAGGGGTCCATCTTCATGGGAAATCATGAGCCCAATATCTGAGAAAAATCATCACAATAAGATATGATCTACCGACTTTTATATTTAAAATAATATTTTGATTCAATAATTATATTATTGTCATAAGCTAGATCTTCCACTCTTCTGATTGCGGCCATTATCACTATCAAAGTTAGGTTAAGAAATAAATTAAGAGCAGAGTTTGAAATTCTTCTATCCTTAATCATTTCGGACATGCAAAAAATATCAAGCCTCTGCTAATTATTACTATAATACTGCATACGACCAAGAAGATATATTAATAACAAAAGAATATGGCACGTAATTAATTGCTTGAAGACAGACAAAAACAAAAACAAAACAGAACAAAGGTTATTATTATTATGGGCGCGTGTGAAAAAGATTGAGTTCAAACATATATATATATATATATATATAATTGTCTGTGAGGATTGCGTGATAGATTCGGATGGTGAAGTGTTATTGAACTCAAAGCTGTCCGAAAGAGAATGATGTAGCAATTGCTTAAAAGTGCATATTTTGTACAATTGGGTGGGACCAATATTATTATTTCTCTCTCTGTGTCTAGTGTAATTTCAACTTGTTACTGAAGCTTGTTACTATTTCGCTGTTCCAATCCTCATGTGTGTGTGTGTGTGTGTGAGAGTGTGTGTGTGTGTGTGTGAGTTCAGACATTACATGTGCAAAACTATTATGTTTTTTGTTTCACAATTATTTCATGTAGTACTTATGTTATGCATAAGATTGAGGACCAGATAGGAGGGTTTCTAGTTTATATATAGAGTAGTAAAAGTAAGTGATATATGTATATAACAATATAATGCTAACTTCTGTCTTTAATGTAAAATTTAACTTGGTACATTTTAGCCTAAGTTTTTCTCTCTCATTGCCTCATGGTAAATTTAGGGTTAATGTGAACCAATAATATGAACATTCAAAATTAAATTATATGGGAGCAAAAATGTCACCCGTTAAATATAATTTAACTTAACACCGTTATTCGTATGACTTACACTATTTTTGCATATGCATATGAAATGGTTTTATCTTATATTCAACAGTTTTGATATTTTTACTCCTATTTTAGACGTTCATGGGTACTTTGCACCCCAAAAAGCATGTGGTGCTGAACACAGTTATGGTAAAAGCTCAATATTTGTATGATAACCCTTAAATTTATATATCAATTAACGGTAATTGAGTCAAGCGGAAGGGAATTAATTCTCTTTAAACTAGGGATGAAGGTTCGAAGATTATTGGAAAAAACTCATATTGGAATATGATCTTGTATAATACAAATATCATAGTATTCTAAAAGTTACTATCTCCTTACTTTACTATTCTCTCTGTTCTTATTTTTAAGACCCTTTTAAAGAATTCTAAAAAAATCTTAAGAAAGTTAATTACATTACTTAATAATACCATATATTGTGTTTTATTACATTATATAGTAGTTCAACAACATAATTTGAACAAAAACAACAAACTTTAATGTCTTAAAATAATGTAATTATCTTTCTTAAGATTCTCCAAAAATGTCTTATAAATAGGAACGGATGGAGTATAAGATTTATTTTGAAAGTTGATCTTAGTTTTAAATATTAGACTTATATTTCATTTTTATTAATCTTTTCCTAATTTACCCTTAATAATTAAGAAGAGGGAATGAGATAATTAAAGAAGATAATTAGGGTGTTTTAGAAAATATATATCATATTAATTAACTTCATTAAACTAATTAAAATATGCAAATAAGTTTTACAATAAGGACTGGAATGACTATAACCTAACAAAGGCTGATCAAGTATATAAGAATCAATTAATCTCAGTGTCACACAATGTGTGAACTAGGGTCTCTCTCTCACACATAATATAAGGGCTTTTTGTTGGTAAATAATTTTTAATTACATATATATGCGTTTTGAGTGGTGCAAGTTTTCAACCCTATGTCTGATACTCCGCTTGTTCCTATTTATAAGACTTTTTTGGAGAATCCTAGAAAAAATTTTAAGAAAGCTAATTACATTACTTAATAATATCATATATTGTGTTTTATTACATTATATAGTAATTCATAAATAAAACAACATAATTTGAAGAAAGACGACAAACTTTGACGTCTTAAAGTAGTGTAATTATTTTTTTTTCGGATTTTCTTAGGATTCTTCAAAATAGTTTTATAAATAGGAACGAGAGTACGTTTATAGAATATAATCTAAATCATTGCCAAAGAATTTTTTTC
>JBAGKO010000010.1:31931024-31945830 GCA_037177275.1 Acacia concinna
TTACACACCTTAAGACCTGCATGATTAGCTAGAATCTCTCTCTGCCATAATTGGTGAGCAGGTACTTAGGTTTTGCAAGAAACCTCTTATCCAGTGTCATTTATGGTTGCGAATCAATCCACTAGTGTCAGCTCTCCAATTTGACTTGACATATCCGTTGACATCTATCCTCACGTAACCTTCGATTGGCGAGCACCATTTATCCTGGAGATGAGTTGGAAGATTGAAATGTTGTTGATGAAGTCTTTCACCTTCTACTTCCTCTAGTAGTAAATATTTGCATTAGTGGAGTAGGGACCTGTGACTGATGTTGCTACCCTCGAAGGCTTGATGACATCTATTCTTCCAAATGTTCCAACATACAAGTCCAAAGACTTTTAACCATGACCATCTTTGAAATGATATTGATCCTGCATTGTGATGAATGTTCCAATGTAACCATACCTGCAAATTACTACTAAAGAAAGTATTATGATATATTGGATTAACAAGGGAAAGCCACACATAATTTGCTATCTTAGCCTCTCAAAGTATGAAGGATTGATTATTCTGTTTGACACATGAAAGGACACACATTATGTTCACATATGCCATGGCTCTCTCTCAAAGAATTTGTTGGAAGACTCTCATAAAAAACTTGTCACATGAAGTGTTTTGCTCTTTCAGGAATCGGCCATCACCATATATTTTTCCAAGGATAATCATATTCTTAGCTTCTACAATCAACTAGAAGTTTATATGCGGTCTTGATGGAAAACATGCCATCAACAAAAGCTCTCCAATACAAGGAATCAGACACATTGTGGGAAGTAATTGGTGGAGGAGATTCCAAAATGCAAAGAACTACCCAATTTGGCAAAAAATTGGCTGTATTTGTTTCTGTCTCATGTACTATCATTACTCACAAAATCAGCCACAAGATCATCATTATTCAGATGATCTTAATTCTCATCGACATAGTAGAAAAGTGGTTGTTCCAGGTTAGACCACAATTCCCACCATGCATTAGTGCTTTTTCCATTTCTAACTTTGCTTCCTATATCTTTTTGGAAAGAATTCCAAAGTATTGTGATAGCACCCCAAACTGTAGACTGATTTCTTTTCTTTGTAATTGTGGGAAATTTCCTATCACCACATTTGTATTTTTTATGAACATTGAACCCAAAGAGACTCCTACTTTGTCATGAGAATCCAGCAGAGCTTCATGATGAATGCCTCATTCTACCGATGCAGGTCTTTAAATCCAATACCTCCCTTATCCTTCTCTTTTTTTTTTCTCCCAAGCAATTAAATACATTTTACTCCCTTGATCACTGTGGTTCCAAAAGAAATTCTTGTTAATCTTCTCTATTACTTTCAAGATACCTTTAGGAAGTAATAGAGATTGCATTTGATAGAATTGAAGAGAGGAAAGAACGAATTTAATAAGGATGGATCTCCCTGCCATGTTTAGAAATCTGCCCTTCCAATGTGCAATCATTCGTTGTACTCTTAAAAGAAGAGTACAGCTGAATACCAAGCATCCGACTGAACTGTATGGCTCTGCTTGAATAAACATTTCTAGAAACAAATGGCTTAGATTTAAGGAGATTGATTTTATGTCCTGAAACATTGCAGAAGAAGTTCATGACATTCTGAATACATTGAAGTTGAGCACAAGACACCTCACAAAATAGCAAGAGATCGTCTACAAAGAAAAGATGAGAGATACTAGGTCATCCATTACTGATATGAAAAGGTTTCCCGTCCTCAAGCTCAACATAATGATTGATCAATTGACTGAGTCTTTCTATGCATATAACGAAAAAATAGGGGCTTAAAGGATCTCCTTATCTAATACCTCTTTTCAGGGAGAAGGTGTTGGAAGGGATGCCATTCCAACATACACTTATGTTGGTAGATGATACACATTGCATTATTAAGTCAATGAAATGGTTTTTGAAACCCAGCGATTGAAGACTAAATTGGATGAAACTCTAATCTAGGCGATCAAAAGCTTTTTCTATATCAACCTTAATGGCCACATACCCTTTACCATTTCTTTTAAAAGCATGGAATGAATGATTTCTTGTGCTATAATGATATTGTCACAACTCTGCCTACCTTTGATGAAACTGCATTAAGTAGAGTCAATCAAAGAGTCCATGTGACTTCGCAGTCTGTTGGACAACACTTTACTAAGTATCTTGTAACATACGTTACAAAGGACATTGGTTGGAAGTCTTTCATGGAAACTGGATGATCAATCTTAGGGATCAGAATGATGTTAGTTTGATTCATGTCTTTGATTTTTGAAGGGTCTCAGAAGGCACCTAATATATAGTCACACACCTTTGACCAACTATATTTCACTGAGATTGAAAGAAGCGAGGTTGCAAACCATTTAAGCCAGGTGATTTAAAACCCCCATTTCAAACACAACATTCTTAATCTCAATAGTTGATAAGTCTTTCTAAATATCGGCAAGGTCGTGCATGTTAAGAGCTAAAAACTCTTTGGGTCATGAATCAACAATAAAGACATTGCAATCAAAGGAATAAAGCTGTTTAAAGTAATCCAAAGCCATTTGTTGAAGAATTCCTTGATCACTGATCCAATCCCCATTATCATTTTGCAAGGCTTCAATTTGACTTCTTCTATGCTTTAATCTAGCTGACATATGAAAGAATCGAGTGTTTTTATCATCATGTTGTAACTAGTTACACCTTAACTTTTGAAACCACATTAATTCTTCCTAGTTCACTATTTTGGAATATTCCTTCTAAAGCTTGTTTTGAAGTCTTCGAAGACCTCCCTAGTTTACTGAGAGCAAACATCTATCAATGCCTTCAAGTCTCATGATGATTGCTTTTCTTTTCATTGAAAGATTACCAACAACGCAAGAGTTCCAATCCCAAACACCTGATATGAAGAAGTCATGGCCAATTTCCCAATTCCTATTATTCCAAGCCGAATGCACTAGATCTTTAAAATCTTCCTATAAGCACCAAGAGGCTTGGTAAGTAAAACGTGGTTGACAAGAATGAGATGGTTTATCAACTTTGTCTACAACAATGACTCTATGATCAAAATTGAATTTCAGGTGATGAAAAGCTTTGTAATCTAGATGAGAAGACTCCCATAGATGGTTACAAAAGATCTAGTCCAATCTCTCATGAATATCCTTACGACCCCAAGTGAAAAAATCACCGACAACAGGTACTTCAAGTAGACTATATACATTAATATAATTCTGGAACTATCTTATTGAGTGAATATTTGGTACACCGCCATCATTTTATCCGATAGGTTTAAATAGGCATTAAAATTACCCAAGACCAACCATGGTCCCTGAGAACAACTTGCTAGCATGCTCAAAGCATGCCATAATCCCCTCTATTTTCAAGTCTTGGCTCTCCATAAACTAGTGAAACAAAAAGAATCTCGTTTGAGTGATTACATTTAATGTTACAATGCAGTATTTGGTTATTAGACCAAAGATAATCAACAGTAGCATCCCATTTATTCTAAAGAAAACCAAATTCCACTAGCAAAACCTGTAGCTTCTACTCTCAACCAATTATTAAAACCCAGACAATGAACAATTCTATCAACTGTATTACTACTAGTTCTAGTCTCAAGAAGTCTCAAAACATCAATATTGTATTTATAAACAATTTCTTTAGGGAAATACTTACCCCAAGTTTCATGACAATTCCATGAGGATATAATCATAAAGCTAAAAATAGTTGGACAAAAACATAAGAATAGGGAATTACCTGTCTGGAGGTTTACTCACTTTCTGATTCCTTATTTCCATTTGACTGTGAATGCATAGAGAATCAAAATGATTAATTGATTCTAAAATTTCATTCAGCTCTAGTGGATGAGAAACAGCACGATTCTTGGCCATCTTTTTCAATTTCTTAAGATCAACAATTGGCTTGACTTTTTTATTTCCAATAGAAGAATTCAACTATCATTTGGGTAGTGCATGACTATCTGCTTCACAGAATTTCCCATTTTCATTGGCAATAAGATTGGGCTTAACAAGGCCCACATCTCCACTCACCACCATATGAACTATCTTCCCTATAGACTTAGTCACTTGGCTTGATTTAAGAGAAGTCACGAACTCATTAGAAACTAGCACAAGAATTAATTTGTGGCCTACCTGAGATGGGCTTTGATTGGGCCTAATTGAGGAATTAATTTTAGATTCTTTGATCAAGGATTGGGTTTCGTCACACTCCAAAATCACTTGATTGCCCCTACTTTCCTTCATCTCAAACTCGTGACTTTAGTGAGCTGGATGAGAAAATATTTTTGGATTGGAAAGACTGACACACCCGTCATAAGCCATAATTCCCTTCTCTTTCTAAACCTTATTCCCATTTCTTTTTCTCTGCTGGAGATTTCTCTCTTTTACTGTCACATTGACGGAAGTCCCACAGCCACTCTACTTTAGACTAGCAACCTGAGGTAAGTCTTCTTGTCCATCCTCAACGAGATCCAATAGAGTAGTTGCTCTAACCACATGAAAAAAGACTCACATTGAATTGAAGAAGCAAAAAGGAAGTGTGAAAAAAAAATTTGACAAGACTATTCACAGATGTAGAAAACGCCAAATAAGAAATGAGAAGAATACCTCAATGCCTAAGGATGTGCAGTAGCTGTTAAGAGTGAGAGAATGGGACATTTATAGGAATAGGGTTATGATTTGTCTTACCCATTAAAATAATATTTTTATAATAATAATAATAATATAAATAGCTTACAATATTTTTCTTTTTTGGCTACTTTTCAATAATAAGATAAGTTTACACACAAACCCATATATTATTTTAAGGAGATATTTTATTTGCTTTATTTTATTTTTATAGATTAATTGGTTTAATGAAACTATATTTTTTGAACTTGATATATGTTTTTTTTGAAAAATGTTTTAATTTATTCTAACTCTTGACTAAATAAATTTAAGTTACAACAAACTCTAAGCTCAAAATTTAGGAATGTTACAACAAAAGCCCAATTATAATGGGAAAGGGAAGAAGTATTTAGAGGTTCCTTTAATCCATAGTAGGATTACAACAAAAACTTTGGTCATATAAGTAGGAAGGTAAGAGCTAGATTGTCTTCGTGGAAGGGAAGACTTTTAAATATGACAGGATAAAGGTAGTGATTTTCGCTCTCCCCTCCTACTAGATGCAGTCCATGTTGATTCCCAAAAGCATTCTTCAAGAGATTGAGAAAGTAAGTCGCACCTTTCTATGGAGCCAAGATACTAACATAAGGAAAATGTGTGTAATCTCTTAGGAAATAATAATAAGGATTAAGAAAGATAGGGGCCTAGGTATTAAAAATGTAGAGACCCAAAACAAAGCTTTTATCATGAAGTTGTGTTAGATGTTGATCACAAAACGAATGCACTTTGGGTGTGATACTTGAAAGCTCAATATAAATGTGGGGATGGCCTTATTCCTCAAGCTGGGAGGAAAAATCATAGTTCCCCTACTTGGAGGACCATTTCATCTATATAGGATGATTTTATGAGGGGTGTCAGTATCCAAGTTTAGGTTGGCCAAGGCTTCCACTTCTAGTAGGACCAGTAGACACATCTTGGACATCCTTTATTTGAATTGGTGGAACGAAATGGTGATCATCTTGAAGTAGAAGTTTAGGTAGCTCAGTTCAAGCATCCAAATGGAGGATGGATTGAAACATAAAAAAATGGAAACATTTCTTGCCCAGTGAGATTGTGAATGAATGCATGAAGAACATCCCAAACCTAATTGAAGGGCCTAATAAAGTATATTGGAAGGGATCGCGTGATGGCATCTTCTCAGTCAAATTTACTTATCAGTTCCTATCCAAGCCCCCAAATCAAGTGGAAAGATTCTTTTAGCATAAGTGTTGGCGTTGGCCAATGCCTGAGAAGATCAAATACTTTTTATGTAGGCTAGTCATGAGAGATTGATTACTAATTCACTTAGATATAAAAAGGGCTGTCAGATTTAGGATAATGCCCCTTTGGATGTAGGCGTGAGGAGACGGTGCTTTATACACTAAAAGATTGCAAAAAAGCAAGAAAAATATGGAAGGCTTTTATTAAAACTAACTCATATAATGCTTTTTTCTCTTCTAATTTGCAGGGGTGGCTATACTGAAATTCATCAAAGAACCTAGATTTGGAAAGAATCTTGTGGTAGACATGGTCAAAGATCTTTGCACGTGTCTGCTAGACAATTTGGAAGTCTATATGTACACAGATCTTTGAGTCCAAAACCATCACAGAGCGAGAAATCTTTCATCAGTGTATGTATCAAATAGGAGAGGAGATCTCAAATGGACAACTAATCAACACAATATTTCAGGGAAGCTCATTATTAGAGACACGATGGTACCCTCCTAAGGTTGGTACAATTAGGTTGGATGTGAATGCATTGATGAGAGACCATAATAATACAGCATCTGCTGGTCTAATTAAGGATGATTGAGGGTTCACCTTTAGTGATGGAGGCGAAATTACTAGCAGTTAAGATAGGATTGGAGGAATGGCAACATATACAAATGTCAGATAGTTGACTCTACTCTAATTCTCTTGAAGCTGTCAGCATCCTTCTAAGAGATAGTGGAGTTAATATCATTTGGGAGGAACAATTGAGGCTATAAGACAGTTAATATATGATAACTGGAATGTGGAGATTTTCCATGCCGACAAGAAAATCTTGAAATGTACATATACATTGGCAAGGGATGCCCATGATAAGAGTGATCATACATGGTTGTTACCAGATGTTCCCGTATGTTGCAGTGAAAGTTATCTAGCAGACAAAGCCCAGGTTGGGGTAGGTATATCCTAGGAGGGGATAGGACTATAATTATCTCAAGCTTCAGAAAGCTTGCCTCATGTAATTTAAAAATAAAAAATAAAAATTCCAATCATATCTAATAATGTTAATCTTAAAATCTAATAAGAGATCAAATATAATTTTTACAATGGAGATCACAATTAATCAATTATATTATTCTTATTTATACACTAATAAAAACCAACGATAAAAATTCAATTAATTTTATAAGGTAATATAGTCTGTTTATCATTTGTTTTTTCAAAGTTGAACCAACACTCCTGAGCTTGAATTGGATAATAGCCTCTCTCAATTACAGTATACATAATCTTGTAGCATTAAGGTATTTTTTATGGCAAAAAAAAAGCATTAAGGAATTTTTGTCATAGAATAATGAGAAAGTTTAGGATATAAGATTTTAACTGCAGGCAAAAAAAAAAAAAAAAACAACAACAAAGAGAGAGAGACACACACAAAAATATAATTGAAATAGGTAAAAGATAATTGTTAATTAAATACTTAAAACATTAATATATCTACTTTCACATCTTTAATATTTTAATTTATAATTGTGAAACTTATTTATTTTTTTTACCTTTTTCAATTATATTTTTATGTCTCTTTTCAAAAAAAAAAGTACAAGATTTGAAATCATTAAAAATTTATAATTAAATTGGCCCATTTAAGCTCGGTCATTAAACTCTCTTTAAATTTTTAAGATTATAGCGCTATTTAATTTCATAATCTTTTTTTTCTTTAATAAGCAAGGATCATATGAGATTGTAATCTATCATATATTTAAAAATATTAATCTATCACAAAATCAACAAATAAAATATTAACAATTCAATATTAATAATATCATAATTAATTCATATTTATATTATTTTTTAAATTAGTCTAAAATATTCTCAAAATATATAAATAATATGGGGTAAAATATAAAAAAAAATCATGATTTATCAATTATAAATAAAAATAAAAGTATATTTTATTGAAAGTGAAACTCACTTACTTTCTGTCCCAAAAAAAAAAAAAACAAAAACGAAAACAAAAACTCACTTACCTTCCCAGCTTCCCTTTCTTCCCACTCACTTCACTTTCCTCTTCATTCTCTTTAATGGTTGTTCCTTCCTCCATCTCAAGCCAAACGCGTTACTGCTACTTGAGTATCCTCTTTATCTCTCTTCGCCCTTCAAAAATCTTATAGCCAAGTTTTGATCTTCCTCACCTTCAAATCCTCAATTTTTTTCCAAGTACATTTCATTCGTTTCATACACAATCTTGATCCACCAACTTTTTTATTTGATCAGCATCATTTGACTGGTTGGTGTGATTCTCCAATTGATTCTTCGTTGCGACATCGCAGTTCTGTCTCCGTTTCGCACTCCATAGTACGGTATCACTGCTATGATTGCTGAGCTTTTCTGGATTTACAGTTCATATCACTAGTTCGTGCTACTCATGGCGGCGCAGAGGAATCTGATAGGCGATACTGGGATGTTTTTGAGCCATGAAGAGACTGCCGATGACGACGATTCGCCGTCCGGAAAGAAACCTAAGTTGGAGACGTCTCCGTTGAATAGTTGGGAACTCGCTGCTGCTCTCGGCGTGTTCGTCGTTTTCTCCGCTGGTTTGTTTTGTATTTTCCTGACAATGCCAGCTTCAGAGTACGGAAAGTTTAAGCTGCCGCGCACAATTTCAGATCTTCGTTTGCTCAAGTACGTTTCATGGAACGATTTTGTGGTTATCTGTGTCTTTAATGAATGTTTCTTTTAGCATTACCGAGTTTAGTGTTATTGGTCTCTTTCCGGCTTTCGTAGATGAAATTAATGTCTTTTCCCAAAACTTTCTGTGTATTCCTCCGAGTTCAGCTGCCCATTAATGTTACTAAATACTAATTACTATTATTAGGGAGGCTCACTAAATATGCATTCTTCTGGGTTTGTAAAACTTTTATAAACAAAGGAACTCAGTTAAGGAAGATATTAAATATTACGATGATATTATTTTTGGTTTACTGATCTATGTAACATTGTAACAGCCTTGGGGTGAATTTGAGGGAGAAAATTTTATTGTGTTTCGTACTTTCGATTAACTAACGTACAAGTCCACCTCTTCACTTGAGAAATCAAAAATAGTGGCAAAACTTTGGCTGGCCTTAACATGATATATGGTGAAGGATCATTTTGATAAACGGTTACATTATTATCTCTTTTACATTTTCTTTAAAACGAATTTGGTGTTTGAAATAAATGAGGTCACTTGGACCATAAGAATTTGTCAAATTTTGAGTTGTATTCTATAGCTGCTCGATGGTTTTAGTTTAACCTATACTACCTCTACTTCATTCGTATGTCCTTTACTCCACATTTCATTGTTTAATCTATGTAATATTTTTCGTATCTTATTTTTCTACAGAGATGATTTTGCAGCATATGCAGAAATTCACCCTGTTCAATTCATTCTTGGTTACTGTTCCACCTACATTTTCATGCAGACATTTATGATTCCTGGAACACTTTTCATGTCCTTGTTAGCTGGAGCCCTCTTTGGAGTTTTTCAAGGGCTTCTGTTAGTTGTTTTCAATGCCACTGCCGGAGCATCATCCTGCTTCTTTTTTTCGAAGTTAATTGGGAGGCCTATAGTTTCTCGGTTATGGCCTGAGAAGTTAAAAATTTTCCAAGCTGAGGTATGCTTATCTTATTATTTAATCTTTACCAGACAAACCGTTAGACAATCATGGTGACTACATTGCTAACATGATTTTCTTTTCTTCAAGCAGATATCCAAGCGTAGGGATAAGCTCATGAATTACATGCTTTTTCTGAGGATAACCCCAACCCTGCCAAACGTTTTCATCAATTTGGCATCTCCAATTGTTGATATACCATTTCAAGTCTTCTTTTTGGCAACATTGATTGGTCTTATTCCAGCCACTTATATTACTGTAAGAGTAAGGTTTTCTACCCATCTTACATTTATCATACAGTATAGTCAGTTTTCCCCATTTTTCATCTTTTTTTCCTGATTCCATGTTATCCTTTTTTAGATTGTTATATTTTATGCCTTGATTATGTTTATTTTCTTTATGGTGGTCGTTTTGACTTCTGCATCAGGTGCTTCTTTTAAGATGAAATAGCTTTGCCTGATGGTATCCTGATTTTACCTTATTTGTGGCCAATATCCTGTTGTTACCTGAAAGGGTTTTTTTTTTTAATAAATTTTTTGGGGTGTTAAGAAGTTCTTGTAAGGGGGTGTTTGTTTTCACTTCTCAAACTGAGGTTTGCGCAAGCCAAGACAAAACTCCTCTCACATATTTACCTCAAAATCCATAAAAGATATTTTCAAAAGACAATCCAAACGGACCCTAAAGTAAGTTCAACTTTAACTTTTTAGTCAGTCTTGATGGTGAGACTCTGCCAAAGGTTCTTCTAAGTGAGACTAATAGAAAGATCCTTCATTCCTTCTGTCATTTCTTGTGTTCGATAGCATAACAATGAGCATGGTTATTTATACAGTTTCACCTTTAGTTCTCTGTCACTTTTCACATGGCTCCAAGGATAAAATTTGGATGATTCAAATGGACTGCTTTCAAGAGCTAAGGTTGCATGCTGAGTGTTGACCTTTTGGTCAGATAGATTTGAGAAACCCTGTCATAGCATTTTAAGTTCTTTACATTTAGAAGAAGGGTCTTCATTTATCAACCATGGATTTGTAGAAACTACTTAATTGGGAATTAACTCTTGGAAAAATTCTGTTGCTTTACATTGAACAAGCTCTAGAAGGGATATGATGAACTTGTCTGGTTCAAAAAGCTTCTAACACAGCTACTATAATTGTCTTCCTTCTTCATTGTTAGTCCATGTTAAACAATTTGTCCCACTTGTTTGTTTCACTGAAAAGAAAGAAAAAAGAAAAAGTCTTCAAATTGTCAACATAAAGAGGCTAAATAGATTATTTACTTTGTACTAACAGTAATTCTTTACTACATTTACGACCTATTCTTCTGCATTTCTCTCACTCTGCTCATAGCCATCTTTCTTGTTGCTCAATTCAGGCTGGCCTCGCTCTTGGGGATCTAAATTCAGTTAAGGATCTATATGATTTTAAGACATTATCAGCGCTCTTCCTTATTGGTTTAGCCTCTTTGTTTCCAACACTGCTGAAAAGGAAGCGAATCTACGAATGAAAGTTTGCTTCTATCCTCCAGGTTCTCTTATCAAAGGCAAGTTACCAGATCATTTGACTAGATTATGTACCCTCGGATACATTAATTCTAGTAGATAATGTACAATGATGATGGCGTAGGTGCCTTTTTATGTTCTTTGATGTAGGCTCAAAATTATATGCTTTGGTAGCTTGAGGAATTTATTTATTTTCCTCAGTATTATCATTAGTCAGTTGAAAAAGGATGAATCTGACAAGTTCAGAAAGTTATGTTCATATCAATGCATTCAACTTTAACTACTTGTGGTTTCCCATTTCAGTAACAAGTAGGTGCTCCCCCGTGCTTTGCACGGCGAGCATGAACTTCATCATACCATTTTGAGCACTATCCATGGATACAGCACACTCATCAACTGATATCTATAAATTCCCTAATGACAATACAAAATGAATAACAATTTTACCATGGTATAATGAATATCTAACATGCATTATTCACATACTGAAATGGAAGCATGAACTTCAGCATAACATCTGATCAGCATCCATGGACACAGTTCATTCATCACCTGACATCAATAAATCCTCCCAAGGCAATACACATTATTGAATAATAGTTTTACCATGATACACAACATATCTAACATGCATTCTTCACAAACTAAAATGCAGTCTAGACAAACAAACAAACCTTATACCACCACCATTGTGTGGCAAAATGTTACATGGAAATAAGGTCACTTGTGTTGAGTAAAACAAAATGACAGAGATAATATGCAATCAAATATATCAACACAGCTGCAAAAAATGTTCAGTTTGCATAGAGGTTTCTAAACATTTTCTTATAAACAACATTTTTGGTGGTCTTGCTTCCCATGTTTTCATGATCGTTGATGACAATTTTCAAACTATCCATACTTCTCACTCTAGACATAGCAACATATAATTAACCATGAATGAAAACAGACTTTGCAATATATAATCCAACGTTTTGTAATGATTGGCATTGGCTTTTGTTGATAACCATTGCAAATGAGAGTGTAATCGATGCGGAGGAGTAAGCCACATATAACCTCATCTCCCACATTTTCTGAGGAATGGAAAATGCAAAAAAATTATCATCTCATATATATTGTTCACCAAAATATAAAATCATGAAGATACTACTTTTATCTATAGATTCAAGGATCAATTTCCTCTTTCCCTTAATTAATATTATGTAAAAAGTTCTGTAAAACAAATAGCTTGTTTATTTTGTGTTTTCCAAAGATAAAAATTAGGTAATCATGTGGAGAACTTATCTAGACAAAGGAGGCATGACCCCAAGAACACAAACCAAGTTTGAGAGGAGGGGCAAAAACTCCAGGTTGAAACTATAATTATAGTTTAATCAAAACAGCACCAATTTCTCCCCCATGTTGTCATGAGCACATGGATGGAATAAAATATAATATTTATCTCACTTGATAAGTTTTATCCCCACAATTGACAGGAAAAATGCATTATGAACTAAATTAACTATTCTGAATAACATAGATAATCCAATAGACATCAGTCTTTCTTTTGTCTACCAACTATAGGATTAGCAATATAGGTAATATTATATGTAATCATTTTCCTAAGCTAAACTTGTTGCTATATGATTACCAATATGAGAAACTCAGTCAGTTAGAAGCAATAATGTGATAACAAAGAAATTGGAAGTGAAAGCGCTACAAAGAACACCACAGGGATAAGTATAATGAATATTTAATATACAAATAAAGAAAAAAAGATATACAAAACCATAACATGACATGACTTATTTTTGATGCAGTTATAAAATATGTCTATGTTGAAAAAGGATGTAGCTGTGAAGTTCAGAAAATTATAACTAGTCAGTTGAAAAAGGACGTAGCTGAGAAGTTCAGAAAATTATAACTAGTCAGTTGAAAAAGGACGTAGCTGAGAAGTTCAGACAAGTATGTTCATATCAATGCATTCAACTTTAACTACTTGTGGTTTCCCATTTGAGTAATAGGTGTCACTGTTGAGCTTTATGAACTGAAGGTCCATCTCTTGATATAGAATTCAATGGCTTTATTACCAATTGATTCAAGACAATAGCCTCAAACATCCAATAAAAGCAAAATACTGTTCATATGCTTCTTCCTTTATTTGTACCATAAGATGGTGCATTTAAATCCCTAAATACCCTTGACTACAACTTGCTAATCTTTCAACAATTTAATTCTACATGATTCCGAAGTGCCGCATACTAGCTATGAAAATACTCTTTCCCATGCTATTTACCAAAAAAAAAACCATACTCATCCGTACCTAATAGTATCTCTTATCTTTAATATAAGATATTAACCGTCACGTAAATTATACTATAAGTGATATTTTATATTAAAAAGTGGGGTAGTGCAAGACTGACATCAAATGATGAAATGGTCATCGATTCACCAAACTCCTGTCAAAGGAATATAAATAAGAAATGACAAACAAAATGATACTCTTCTTTTTCTAGCTATAGGAGCTATTTAGGATGTTAATTTTGGTTTTAAATATAAGATATTTATCCATTTTGTCTTTAATATTTTTAATTTTTTTAAATGAATTTACTTCTAAATTAATTTATAATTAAGTAATTTATTTAGCTATCTTAATATGTTCAAATTAATTAAGTAATTTTTATATATCTTTTAAAATCCTCTCGTTTTCATCGCTATAAAATTCTTCTGCAACTAGTTCACTTTTAAACTTAAAACCAAGCTAGATTTAAATTTATGGATCTATAGAGTCAAAAAAGTAATAAGGAAAAAAAAGAAAGAATTACATTGAGGTTTTAAATAAGTAAATTTATTTTTTGACAAATCCCAGTTAGCTTCTCAGATTGTCAATATAACTCCTCAGCTTGTCACTAATAGCTTCTCAGCTTGTCATATTGACATTTTTATATTAATTTCCTTACTTAGAACCTCAATGTAATTCTCCCAAAAAAACCTATAGATCTCTCAAATGAAAGTTGGCTACTAGAATTTGTATGATATTATGTATGCATACATTCATCAGAAAAAGTATGTTGTAGAAATGGTAGGAGTATCTCTTGATACAAATACTCCTTCCAATCTCTAATATAAGACATATTTAATTAGTTGATCTTAATATTGAATATAAAGCATAGTTTTCATATTGGTTAATGTTTTCCTAACTTACTCTTATTGATGCTCCTTTAACAATAATCAAATAGAGGGATTGAAGTTGACTAGCGTTGGTATTTTAAAAAATACATGCCATATTAATTAAGTTAACCAACTTTTTAATATAATTAAATTAGATAAATATGTTTTATATTAAGGACTATAGGTAGTTTTTATTTAAAGAGTAAAATACACCAACATCCTCTCTATTTACTTTAAATTACAGAGACCCCCCTCTATTTTAAAAACTTATATAGACTTCCCTTAAGTTCAAAATATATGTTGTATAAACCTTCCTTCTAGTTTGAACATTTTACTTCCATCCACACAACTGTTAGTTAACTGTTAACTCACAATATTGACCCATTATATTGACCAAAATGCCCCTCCTTAAAATAAATATCACTAAATAATAGATGATGCAATTTTTTGCCAAAAATATAATCATTTAATTGCATATCTTTATCTAAATTTAAAAACAAAAGTTTATATTTTAAAAAAAAATTGTTCATGCCAAATTGATTGCAATATTACAAAGTTAATATCATTATAATTTTTATTTTCAAATAAATTTAAAATTTTAATCGTGTTTACTTATTAAAATTTACTTATGATATAATA
>JBAGKO010000010.1:31945930-31960153 GCA_037177275.1 Acacia concinna
TTCTAAACTCTAGATCAATTTATGTAATTATTATGATCTTATTAGTTGTTAAATGATTATTTTTAATAATAAAATATGATAAGAAAATTGTTTAAAAATTTTTTAAAAAAAATATAGAAAAACCCGGGACCGAGATTGATTTCCCAATCCCGGTCCCTTCCCGTGACTGGGATCGGGATTGGCAAATCCCGGTCCCGGTCCCGGGTTTGAACACCCCTACATAACTTTCCCAAAAGAAAGAGAATGAGTGATAAAAAAATTGCAAGTTACTTTATGCATTAGGAGTAAATCCTTCTAGAAAGTACCATCTTATTCTTGATGGATTTTGGAATTCAAATCTTTGGCAGCACCTCGCCAATAGTCTCCATCAAAATATGGAAGCCTAACAACAGTAATATGAAGAAATGAGTACACATAAGTTTAATAAACAAAGCAAACACTATGCAATTGTAGCACAACTACACTTTTTCCCTTTTATTTGTAACACTAAAACTCATCAAGCTCAAAGCTTATTAGATGTAGAAGACTTTTAAGATTTTGGATAACAATACAGTGTATAATCCTCCTGCTTCACTAGAGGACAAGCCTAGATATAACAACTTGTATAACCACATTTTTTGCAATGTTTAAGATAACCCAAAACAATTAATCAAATTAAAAATCTTCAAGAAAAGCTACTACACCAATATAAACATTATATAGGAAGCTTACTAGAGTTTCAAGGTAAACATATGTCTATATAACCTCTTAGGGATCTTTAACCTCAGGCTAAAAATACATCACAAAATCAAGATATGTTGTTGATTAGGAAGTTTGCATTTAGATCCAAATTCTTACACTTACATCAAACTCTAACTTAACATTCACCTCATGATGGCTGGCCACAAAATCATCAATCATAAAGACAATAAAAGCTTTGAATGTTATTCACTATAAATGAAAATAATTAGGAAGTATACATGATGGCACTAAATCGTATAATTTATAATTGCTAATCGAATTGCTTTTAGAAACTCTGGCTCGTCCACTTTTCTACTAGTGTCATTGAAAACAAACATACAAAAGCATATCATAGGCATAAGTTTTAGTGCCATACATACATACGTACGTACATACATACATACATACATACATACATACATACATGTTAAAACACAAGAAGCACTTACGCATTCCTTATGAAAATTGTGTTCTTGCTAGAGGAATTTGGGAAGACATTTGCTTTAACCACATTGAACCCAAGTTCTTTGGGCATTCATATGCATAGAGAAATTTGTTTATTTCTTCTATGTTTTGACGTTTTTATTGGAGCTATGTCTATTCACTTTGTTTCTCTAAAGGTGTCCCTTTCTCAATGCATCCACCATAAAAGGTATTGTTCCCTTTATTTCTTTGAAGGTATCCCTAATTGGTCCTTGAGAAAAGAATTGAAGCCTTGAGACCTTTCAAGCTCCAAAAAAAATTATTTTCAAGGCTATCTTCTAACTTATAATCCTCTTTTGTGAGAACTTTAAATACAACAAAACCAAAGCAAACATATTTTTCATTTTCATTTTTTTCTTTTGTTATATCCTCCAAACATTCATAAATTTTGCTCAATTTGTGTACCCTATCATCTAATTTTCTCTTACAAACTTCAACAACTTCATTCACTCTCTTGTTCCCTTTATTAGTGCATGTCAATATCTCACATTTATTATTCCCCTATCTACTTTCAATATTTTCAATACATTCTTCAGTATTTCTATCTATTTAATTTCTCCTTCCCCTAAAAGGAATTATTTCCTTTGATGCTCCTCTAGTGTTCCAAGTTGGTCTTTGGGTAAAGTAAATAAAGCCTCATGATCTTGAAAGCTCAAAAAAAAAAACTAACATTTTTAAGCTATCCTCCTCCTCCTCATAATCCTCTTATGTTACAGTTTTGGAATACATAAAAAACAAAGTTAATGGAATTTTCATCTTTATTTTACCTTTTGATATTCACTCCAAATGTTCAACAATTATCATAAGCTAATGGATTTTTCTTCTCACCAGTTTCCCCAATCTCATACTCTTTCTTCTTCCCTTTAACAGTGCATTTCAATATTTTAATTCACAATTTTATTATATGTTTTCAATATTTTCAACACATTCTTCAGTACTTCATTGTCGTTGATCCTTTCCTTAGTACATCTACCCCTAAAAAGTATTGTTCTCTTTGTTGCTATGAAGGTGTCCCCAGTTGGTTCTTGTTTATAGAAAGTGAAGCATCAAGATCTTGCAAACTCCAAAAAACTAACATTTTCAAGACTATCTTCCTCCTTAGAAATTCCTTTTGTGGAGCTTTGAGTACATAAAAAAACAAATATAACACTTTTACATCTTCATGTTTTCCTCTTATTTTATCATTCTGATATGGTACTATTTAACCCTAATTTCAATTATAAATTCTAGATTAAAACTAACATTGGACATCTCCTCATATAGCTTTCTATCACTCTTTTATAGGGTCACTCTTTCTTTTTAGATCATGATGATAAACTAAGTAATTAATTAACAGTCAATTCAAATTGCATCCTAATAGCTAATTGATACCTAATTACAACAAGAACGATTTAAGATTTAAGGTAGAGAGAAATTCAATTCCAAGTTGAAAAAAGTTGTATTAACTAAAGTGAACAATCTACTTATAAGCATTCTCCATGAAATTTATCCATAGATTACCATTGCTTCATTCTCAAAATTGTTAAACACTCAGAATTCTCAAATCTGGACATAATATTAATGCAAAACATAATTCAAAATGGCAAGACAAACCAACTCAATCGAATTAGCCATTGATTCAGTCTCACATGCTTTCAAACACCTAGATCTAGGTCTATTCAGTTATGAAATACTTCTTCTTTCCATTTAAACCCTTGAAACAAATACCAAATTCCCATAAAGCCCTTACAAATTTAATATTTATTTTTACAATTCTAATTATATTTATCCATTTAGCACATGAATTGACCAAAGTACCCATATGCACTTAATTATTCAATTTAATCCCTAAAACGCTTTTCTATTCCATTTTTCCACATTAATTGCATACAAAGAGCCTAATAAATCATACAAAATAGTGATTCATCACATTCACACACTCACCAATTGTTCTAAAATTTTGTAGCCCGCCATCTACTTTCTTCTTAGAAGTTTTAGGAATCTCATTCAATTTTTTGTTCCTTTTACCAGTGCATGCCAATATCTTATCTTCATAATTTTGCTATCTACTTTCAATATTTTCAACACATTATTCATTACTTCTTGCAATTTCTAATTGAGAAAAAGTATCCTTCCAGATTCTCACTAGAGCCCAAGTTTTTCTCTATGAATTTTGTTTTCATTTAATTGACTCCTAAAGGAATTTACTTACTGATTTGAATGCTTTATTAATGCTAGGGATCAACTGCAAAGTTGTAAGGTGGGTTTTGGTTAGACACCAATTTTGCAATTTTTCAAGTCATCTCCAATTTTCTATGAAGATTTCAAACTTGGATTTTGGTCCAAAGTCTTCATTCTATCATGTGGCATCTCACCTATAATGTCTTTTGAAACCTAAAATTTGTCTATCTCTAAAAAGATGATGAAGCTTGTTACAAACATACAGCTTTGGGCTAGAAGGAAGGAAAGTCTAACCTAGCCACTACATTCTTATTAAAAGATTAAAAAAATTCTAAGTAGATTATAACATCCCTAAATTTTGGACTTAAGGTTAATGGTAATTTAGTTTTATTTAGTCAAGAGTTAGAATAAATAATATTTTTTTTAAAAAAAAAAGGGGTACAAGCACACACACACACACACATTATTGAACTAATTACTCTATAAAATAAAATAGTACATATGAAATACTTCCTTAAAATAACTACTTTGAATATATGGATATGTGTGTAAATATGTCTTATTATTGAAATAATTAATTATTTTTTAAAATCTACAAGCCTTTTAAAAAAATACACTAATATAAGCTAGATTCATCATAATTAATTGGCATATATTCTATCAAAATAATATAACTAATCTAAGAATACCTTGTTTAGATTGGTGCTCGTGCCATTCAAGTGAAATGGGTTGCCATTCAAGTGAAATGGGTTGCTAATGTTCCAAGTGTCATAAATGACATATAGGACCATATAATGGCTACTAGGAAATAATAGAGTATAATTAAACTATAATATAACACAATTAAATTTAATAAGTATGATTGATAATATAATAATCATGTTTTCTAATTTTATAGTCACATCTACTCACCAGTGGATAAGTGCAACTAAAGTTTTGGGGAAAATTAGCTTGCCCTGGTGCAGTTGGAGCAACATGTTCAACTCCCTTTTGTTTTTCTACCAAAAAAAATAAATTATAAATGTTTAACTTACACATACAAGTATTTATAAAATTTACATCTTACTTGATTTTTACTTTTTTTTTTCAAAATGGCCTTTTCTACTACCACTTCCACTTCTTTTTGGCTTTGCTACAGGGGAATCAAGAATTTAGCAACTTTTTGAGATGCATCTTGATTGTTGGTATGAATTTCTTTATTCTTTTCCATATTGTTGTTTTTATTTAAATTACATAAATCTTCTTAAACTTCTTAAGACCGATTCTTGATAACATCCCACATGTTATTTTAAGTTTCCTTGTGATCTTGTGAGGCCAACACAAGGTTATAAAAAGTGCATAATGGAATTATGGTATACAATTTTTGAATCTTCAGTAGTTGCAAATTTTCCTTCATGCTGACAATCAATTAAATTTGCATTCTTTAACCATCGCTTTAAGAAATATCTATCAAGTACTATTGTCACACATTTATTGTTACAAACTATCAATGCATGTGAACAAAGAATACCCATTGATACAATTTTTTTGCAATTACAAGTAACATCCTCATTGGAAGAATCAAATTGCATAACCCATCTCTTTGACTCTTTTACCTCCACCCACAACTCATAATAAAAAATGTCCTCATCCTTTTTCATTTCTTTAAACAAAGTTCCCACTCCATCCAAATATTCCTTCTCAAACAATTTGAAAATTATTTAAATATAAATCTTTGATGCACGATACAAAGTTTTATTCCTATTGATAGCACATCATAGAATGCCTTCATATTGTGAAAAACTTCTTCTCCCTCGGAGCTTCTCCATTTTTCCATCATCTTCTTAAAAGCTAAGAAAAATTATGTGAGTAAGGTTTTTTTGTAGATATTTCACCCAAAACACTATTAGTGCTCTCACTCCTTTGAGAAGATTTTATATTTGTAGGAAACATATCTTTACCAAATACAGTAGACCATTTATGCTGAATTGTTTACATTACTTAGCCAATTATGATCACTAAGATCAAATTTCTTAATCATTTCACCCCATATAATTTCAAATTCCTCTTCTGAATCACATATTTTCATGCACCTTTGAAATAATGATTGGAACTCACTGTTAGAGTTTAGAGGACCTAAATGAGATGAGGCATTTTTAGATATATGTCACAAGCACAAGTGATGTCATGTATTAGGAAACACTTTTTCAATTGTCTTAGCCATGACAGCATCTTGATCAATGACAATAGTTTGTGGTGGTTGATTTTACATGGATTTTAAAAATTGCTTATATAACCATTCAAAAGATTCTAATGTTTCATTCATAAAAAAAAGTATATCCAAACATTACTTTTTGCCAATGATGATTTATCCCAGCAAATGGTCCACATATCAAATCATACTTATTTGTACGATAAGTTGTGTCAAAAACCACTACATCCCCAAAACAATCATAATCAATTGTTGATCTCCCATCCATCCAAAAAAGTATTTGTCAAATGTGATTCTTTATCAAATTGAACAATGTAGTAAAACATTGGATCTTTAGCTTGATGATTTAGTAAGAGATCAACTAAAGTTTTTCCATCCCTAGGTTCTATCATATTTAGCTTTTACCTATTGGCATAATTATAACAATCTTTTTTCAAAAATTCAATACTATCAAATCCATGTGTCTCATCACCTAAATAAATCTATACATTCTTAGTTCTTGCTCTAGCAATCACCATAGAACTAATATGATCACCCTTTGTTGTAGGAATATTCCTTGCAGAATGCATAAATTACTTATACTCTTGTTTCACAAATTCATGGTTATGCTAAACAATCAATTTAGTAATTTTCTATAGACCATCTAATTCAAAAATAAACTGAACCATGGCCTGACAATTTGTCCTTTCATTCATTCTTGAAAATGAGCTATTGTTGCCTTCTTGGTCATATTTAAACCCTGCTTTTGAACACACATACTCCTTTATACGAATAGTTTTTGTTCCAACAAGATAGATCTATTTCCCTTTTCTTACTGAAAAACCCAAATGATATGCATATTTTGTATATAAAGTATAAGCTTCTTCTTCACTATCCACTGCTTGATTCAAGCGTATATTTCTAACATTGTAATTATACTCATCTTTAGAGTCAAAGCTAGTCATAAAGTTTTCTTTTTCCTCCACATTGGAATTTGGCTCATCTTCTTCCATTATGTTTAATATCAAACTAATTAAACACAGATTTAACTAACCTATATAGCAACAAGTTATGAATAATAAAATTAACCAAAAAAATTAATCACAAGTAATTTATTTTTATTCACTAAATTATTTTGAATATTTTATTTGAAAATTAGGGTGGGTTTTATTTGAACTAAACATATATTATGATGATTTAGATTTTATTTTTTGTTTTATATTATTATATATTTAATTTATTATTCTTATTCATTTAATTATATTTTTTATTTTTAATTATTACCGATGGAATTATTTTTGTGGGTAATCTGTTGGTAATTACCCACAGAAAAATTTCATCGTAATTACCCATGGAATATTTTCTATGGGTAATCCGTCAATAATTACCGACAGAATTTTTTTCCGTCGATAATTCTGTCAGTAAATTTTTTTTCCGATGGAATTTTTCAATCAAAAATCAATCAGTGATTTTATCCATAGAAATTTTGTCTGAAATTATCGACAGAATTCATTCTATGGGTAATTCCATCAGTATTTTGATGTTTTTTTTGTGTTAATACATTTTAAAATATATATTAATTGATTTCATGGAAAATAATGTTAGAATTTTCTTATATATCCTACACATTGATTTCCATAAAGGAAGAGTATGCAGCGTTTCAAAAATGATACAAACTTATTTAAAAAAAAAGGCGCCAAAGCTGTATTTTCTTTAGTAGTGGTTCCAAGTTTATGAAAATAATGAATTATTTTTAAAAAATGTCCTTTGTTTTCCTGTCCAATTATCTCATGATTATGGATAATTTAAAAATATATACTCCTTCCTATTCTATTTATAAGACTTATTTTAAAATTTAATTTGGTCCTAAATATAAGACTCATATCCACTCTACTTCCCATATTTAACCACTTTTTTCCCAAACTACCATATCAATACTCCCTTAACTATAATTAGACATCACAATAATTCAAAAGAAATTTTACTCCCTCCCCCACTTCCCATAAATACATACACAAGAAGAAATTGTGAATCTGAAATAGCAAATTAAAGGTATTATTAGAACATAATTCGATATTATAACAATTAACTAATTTAACTAATATTTTTAATCACTTCAAAAACGTGAACTAAATCTTATATTTAGGATCGGAGGGAGTAATTTTTTATGGAGTACTTGACAACTTTTAACTAAATTCTTATTATATGTAAAGTTCATAGTAGCTACATTGTATGTATAAGTATTTAGAGGAAGTAACAGTTATAAAAGATCTCAACAAATTCAAAAGGATGAATTACAAATATGGAATTCTTGATTGCATAGCATTGAAAATAAAAGGCTTTTAAACATGTTTTGCCAAAATTTAACTGGAGAGTTATCATTTAAAATTTTTGTAAATCAGCATTTCTTTTTTATTACATGAGGCTGGGATCAAAACTAGATTGGGTGCTACATAGAGTACTAACCGTACCACACGGCCTAAATGTCATTGGTTGTAAATCAGCATTTCCCCTTAAATTAAATTGACAATGTTAAAACTAAATAAGTACAATATTTAAACTTAAAGGTTTGAATTGAAACTTGATGTAAATTTAAAAAACCAAGCGTATAGCCCAACGATCAAGCATGTTTGTAACAGTTCAAATAAATATTTACAACACCTCTTCTTTAATTCTGCAGTTTTTTTTTCAGGTCAAGAAAAAATTCTGCAGTTTCTTTTTCATTTATCACCTTTTTTCCTGGTGAAGCTCGTCTGAGAGAATCACAACTAAAAGACAAATACCACGTTGATGGGGACGTGTTTCTTAAAAAATATGGGCGAGATCAATGGGGATTGGGTTTTTGATTTTGGTTTCTATTCTCAAGAACTGATTTCCAAAACATCTAAAAATTGTTTTTTCTTTTCTATTTTTAAAAACAAGAAGTTGTCTTTTTGTTTTTAAAAACAACTTTTTTAAAAATAGGGTTCTAAATAATTTTTTTTTGTTTTTAAAAACAAAAAAAAATTGTTTTGAAAATAGGCTATCAAATAGGTCCTATATCTCTTTCAATCAGATTTTATCAATAAAACTATGCAATGGTATGTGTTTCATGGAAAATATATAGCTCCTTTTTCATGTATTTTCATATATTTCAATGCCTTGAATTAAATAAGAAAGTTTTTTGTTTTTAATTAGAAGATCAGAGTACCTGAAGTTATAAGTATAACCGAACCCATGATCTCTTACTTAATTGAGAGTTTCCATGTTAGTAGCTTTACTAACAAGAAAGTTGATAGTTTCTTATTCCTTTTTCACCTAACCTTTATTCCCTAATTCTTAAATAGCATAATATAACATGATCTCATTAATTTACATACAATATAAAAATTTCAACAAAGTTACTGTATAAATGAGTAATGCTCATTTTGTACCCTCTGAATAACACGAGAATCAAGGTCCCAAAAAACAGAAAGAAAGAAGGGAGAATTTCATTTAGAGACCACAGTTGCCAATTAATATAAATTCAGTCTCAAAGGTCTGAACTGAGATTAATTTTTACTGCCAAAAGACCTTACTGCCCTCAACTAAAATGGTAAAGAAATGGGTGTCATGCGCAAGAAATAGAGGGAAGGGAATCATTGAAAACACGACACATACACACAGAAAACACTCTCCTCACTCTGAACATAGATAACAATGACATGAAGAGGAGAGCTTGAGTTTTAGCGCGAAAGCTTGAATGGATATAGGGTAAACGCACGATGGAGTTAATGCAATCCAAGTAATGGTATACTTTGAGATGTTGTGAGGCTATCTTCTGTCCATTCTAAGTGATGTGGCTAGTCTTCATTGCATATCTTCTTTTCATTCCAATATGAGCTGTCTAGTCAGAAGAGGGTGATTGTTGAAGTCGGATTCTCGGTGTAGTTGATTCATGCAAGTAGTTAGGTAAGTGTTAGGGCTAAAGTTATTGTATCCGGTTGTCAAACCAAAACTTAAACTTGTGGAGGAAACACTTGCACTTGGTTATTACGGGCTAAACACGTGAAAAAGAGACATGCTAAAGGTGTTTTATCTATCAGAGGAAAACTTAATATTGTTCATATAACACTTTAACCTGAATATGATGAGGTAGACACTTGAAAACGAACATCCTGAAGAAGCTATGTTTGTTTGTGAAATGAAAAGTTAATCTTGTTCAGATAACAACTGGAATTGTTCATAATGATGTAAATACTTACAAATCAGACATCCTGATGGTGGTATGTTTGTTTGTCATACGAAAACTTAATCTTGTTCAAATAGCAAGTGCACTTGTTTGTAATGAGTTAAACACTTGAGAATGGGACATGCTGAAGTTGTTATGGTTGTTTGTAAAACCAAAACTTAATCTTGTTGATATAACAGTTTCACTTGTAATTGATGAGTTAAACACATGGAAAGCGGACATCCAGAAATTGTTATGGTTGTTTGTACAAAGCAAAACTTAATATTATTCATATAGCACTTGAACTAGTATATGATAAATTAAACACTTGACAATTGGACATGCTAAAGTTGTTATGATTGTTTGTCAAATAAAAACTTATTGTTGTTCAAATGGCACTTTCACTTACGTATGATGTGGTCAACACTTGCAAATCGGACATGTTGAAGTTGTTATTTTGTCTGACAAACCAAAAGTTAATATTGTTTAGATTACCGTTGCACTTGTTTATGATTTTTAAACACTTGAAAATCGTAGATGTTGAATTGGTATTTTATTTGTGATGCAATTCATTTCGTAAGTTGATGATGTTTACATAATGTGCAGCATCAGCATATATGGAAAGCATTTCAGGAAAGCAACTATTTTGCATCTTCCATGTTGGAGGGCATTATGTGAAGACCTTGGATGGAAAAGAAGTATATGACAGTGGTATTGTTAGTTAGAGGATGATAACAAAAGGGATAGGATATAAGAAAATCAAAAGATTGATATCGACATATGTGTAGCGTGATAATGATGTATTCCACATGAAGTATACTATTACTTTTGTAGAGGATACACCACTTGATCTTGTGGATGATGTCGGTGTTGACTAACTGATTGAGTACAACAATACTAGCGGTCATGTATATGTTTGCAAAAATAGGAGAGGCTTCAATGAAGCAGCACAATTAGAGAGTCCACAAGAGTAAAATGTTAATTATCTTCAATAACCTTCGATTAAATGTTATGTTCAAAACAATACTAGTGGTCATGTGTATGTAACTTATTGAATTGGGCATTTTCATGCAGGATAGATGATTTTGTAGAATCTTATTCTGGAAGATCCATAATCCCTCATATATGGGATTTAGAGTCAGGAAACTTGGCTTTACCCATAGGAAGCATTTCAACACCAATAGGGCTACAAAGTCATGAAAGAGACTTAAACTCCACAAGTCTAGCCATTCAAAGTTTGTCAACATCCACACCACTCATGAATTCAGCAAAGTGGAAGGAAATATTCATTGGTAGGGGCCAGACATTCTGTGATGCTGTGGAATTTAGACAAGCATTATACAAATATAGCCTTGCACACAAGTTTGGTTATTGTTTTGTGAAGAATGGGAAGGATAAAATTATTGTGAAGTGGGCGGTGGATGGTTGTTCATGGAGTATAGCTACTTATCATGTGGATAAAAGGAATTCATTCCTAGTAATTAGAAGATTTGAGAGTGAACACATTTATTATACCCAAGACAACTTAGTTGTCCCCCACAAGAAGAGGTGCACACTCACATCAAGAGTTGTAATGGATGAGTTGAGGTCAACCATAGACAAACCTGTGAATGAAATCAAAAAAGACCTAGAGAGAGTATATGGTGTCAGCCTCATCTACCAATAAGCATATAGGGCGAAGGAGAAAGTTCTGGTGCACATTCATGGTCATCCAAAGGAGTCATATATGCTCATTCCTTGGATTTGTGACAAGCTAAAGGAAACTGATGAGCATACTGTGGCAAAATAGGTTGGATCAATAACCAACAAATTTGAAGCACTATTTGTTGCTTATGGTTGCTGTGTGAAAGGATTTCTGGAAGGGGCTCAACCTATAATCTATGTGGATGGATGTGATTTGAGTAGGCCATATAAAGGTACTTTATTGGGAGCTCAGGTATATGATGCAGACAATGAGTTATTTCCTCTTGCATATGCTATCGTGGGTAGGGATACATTTGATGATTGGGCCTAGTTCTTGCAAAATATCAAGAACATAACAGGATCTTTAGAGTTTACCATAATTTTTTATAGACATAATGCAATAACAGGTGCAATCCAAGCAATATTTGGTTCAAATCAACATGGTTATTGCTATCGACATTTGAAGGAAAGTTATAGCGTTGAGTTCCTTAAACTTACTAGGGGGAAAAGAAAGACCAGGGAACCAACTAAAGAAGATGCATTGAAATACCTTGATGCAATTGCTTATGCAAGAAGGGGCAATGAATTTAATGTAGCCACGGTGAACTTGGAGTTATTTAATAACGACTTAGCTCGATGGCTTAAAACTAAAGGTGATATAGATTATTGGGCACAAAGCAAGTTTCCTTACAAGCGTTGGGACAATATAACGACAAATATTGTCGAGTCTTTCAATGTTTTGCTTTTAAAAGAAAGGAAGCATAACATTGCTGTTTTGATTCATGAGCATAGGGATAAATTAGCTCGAAAGATGCACAAGAGCAAATTGGCTATGAGTACTTGGGTAAATGGTGTGGGCCCAAATATAGAGGCTAAATTGATGATGAATGTGGCAAAATGTGAAAAAATTCACGTCGAAGCCTATGGAATGAACACGTTTAGGGTGAGAACCGAACAAGGAGATATCTGTCTGAATTTGACTTTGCATGATTGCTCTTGCAAAGCGTGGAAGATGTCTGGTTTGCCCTGCCTACATGCGTATGCTGCAATCAAGGCAATACACGAAAACATTTATGCTTATGTTGAGGATTTCTTTTTAGTCTCAGAGCAGGAAAAAATTTACATAACACCGATGATTCCAGTTGAGACACATGACATTCCAAGACCAGACATGCTCACATACGATGACTACTCATTAGTTATCTTTTTGCGTCCACCACTGACCTCTCGTTTGCCGGGATGACCACGAGTCCATAGGATTGAATCTCAATTTCAAGACAAAGTGGTCTACCATTACTCAAGGTGTGGTGAGGCTGGTCATACTAGGAAGACTTGCCAGAACCCCAATTCTTGCTGATATATTTGGTTGACATCATACAACTTTTTGCTAGCTTTGATATAAGCTTTATAGTGTGTATAGTTATATAAACCAAAAGCCTAAGTCAATATTTTTTGGATGCTTGGGATAGAACCTTGGTCTTATAATGGTATGACATTTTGTATGGTACATATCAATTTCATTATGGTAATTGGCGTAATTGTGTGTCAACTACCATTGTGAAATTGCTTGCAATTGTAATGTACTATAAATGGGAAAACACTTTAAGGTTGTTAGGATTTTGTTATATGTTATAATATCATGTGAACTTGTTCTTGTGTATCATTCATTGTGCTGAGATATTACCACTTGTTGATGGACTACATGTCATTGATAAACCAGTAAATTTCTGTTAACGACAGTGTTTCACTTATTCATGTACCTAATTCACTTGTTCGTGTCCCTTCTTCACATGTTCATGGACCACATGTCCTTCATAAACAGAAGTAAATTTCACACCCACTGTAAGAATGAACAACTTGTTGACCGCCTTCTTTTACTTGTTAATACACTTGATTTACTTGTTCATATCACTTATTTACTTGTTCATGGTGTCTTGTGGACCTGGTAAAAAGCTTGTAAATTTGACACCCATCGTCAGAGTTGAGAAATTGTTTATGACCTTATTTTACTTGTTCATATCCCTTATTTACTTATTTATGGCCTGCTTGGGAGTTAGTAAAGTTTTGTAAATTTGACACCCATTGTAAGAATTGAGAACTTGTTCACGACCTTGTTTTACTTGTTAATATCCCTTAGTTACTTGTTCATATCCCTTATTTACTTGTTTATGGCCTGCTTGGGAGTTGGTACAAGTTTGAGTTTGACACCCATTGTAAAAATTGAAATACCTTGTTCGGAGCCTTCTTTTACTTGTTAATATCCCTTAGTTACTTGTTCATGTCCCTTATTTACTTGTTTATGACCTACTCGGGAGTTGGTAAATTTGACCCCCATTGTTACAATTTATAACTTGTTCACGGTTTTACTTGTTCATATTACTTATTTACTTGTTCATATCGCTTATTTATGTGTCTCTATATCTGATTCACTTCTTCATGACCAACAATGCATTGTTCATAAACCTCAATACCAAGAAACCAATAGTCAAAAATTTAGCACTTACATACCACCCTAAATTAGCAATGCTACACATGTTAACCTTTCTTATATGAACAACACCAAACCTCAAAGTAAAAGATTGACATTCAATTTACATTGTATCAAAATATTGTCATTGTCATAAATAAGGAATTATCACTATGTCTTCCTTTAGCCTTTACCCTGGTGAAGCACTTTTGTTATAGCGCTCCACGCTTCATTTTTCTCATGAGTAGCAATCCACCATAGCAAGTCCTTCCTAAAGTCAGCCATAAGTTCCTACAATTCAAAAAGTGTTCAATTGGTAAGTGGAAGGATAAAAATCAACACCCTACAATT
>JBAGKO010000010.1:31998988-32011022 GCA_037177275.1 Acacia concinna
TTGAGTCCAATCTACCTAATAAATGACTAATCCTACAATCGCATTCATAGTCATTTCTTAGATAAATTGTTAAAAAACCACTTGATGTGTGTTGGAAAATTATTTTAATGCAGTTGATTCCTCTCAATGAGCGCACAATCGCGACACTCAAATTTGAATTAAATCTATCATACATACTAGTAATCACATAGAATGCACAATATCATCAATCCAAAGGAAATAAATCAATATAAAATTCAAATGCACTGCAATAAAATTTAACACAATAATTCAATCAATCTCATAAACATGTATCCAGATAGAAAATTAAAAAATAAAAATTCAGAATACATGAAATGAACTGAGTAGAAAATAATGAACTCCCCTTTGTAGCACTTTGAAGCTCAAGCCACTTCCTTCACCATCAAAACTCAGAGGAATTAGCCACTCATTATTTTTGACACAGCCACTATATTAATAATAAAATAATCATGCAGTCAAATATGAGTTTGACTAAAAATGAGAGAAAAAGTGATGATATGCAATTAGGTCTGTTGGTGGTGAACACGGAGGATGGCAGTAAGGTATAGTGATGGTTGTTGATGGTTGAGAGGTGGCTGACGAAGAGGAGGTGAGATAAGGTGGTTTAAGAATGGCGAGGAGGTGAGATGGTTTTACAGTGAGGTTATGGGAATGATGGTGGCTGTGGTTGTAGGTGATGCAAAGAAGAAACAGAGAAAGGTTCACAGTGAAGGAAGTGAGAAGAGAGTGAAGGCTGGGTGGTCTGGTTCTGCGATGATGATGATCTGGAAATGGGAGCTTGGTGGTTCTGGGTCTGCTGAAAGTGGGTTTCACGGGATGGAAGGGAATAATGAAGGTGGTCTGGGTAACGGTGGTGCAGTGGTGGTAGTTCACGGTGGTGGTAGTTGATGCTTGGAGTGAGAGAGAGGAGGATGGTGGTGCAACGGTAGTCTCGGTTCTCAGCTTCAACTCTCTCAGAACTGCACTGCTCTCTCAGACCCACGGACCAGACTCTCCTCCTCAACCCAGACTCCTCTCTCGAACCAGACTCCTCTTTCTTCAATACTGGACTCCTCTCCTCTCTCACGGCTCTTAGTCCAAACCCAAACTCTCGACTTGCACTGCTGCTCGTGACACTGCTGCTCATGGCAGAAGTCTTTCTTCCACGGCACACCAGAACCGAAGACCCCAGGTTCTCTATTATTCTCTCTAGCTGCCAAAACCCACGGTCTTCCTTCAATTACGGCGCAATTCCCTCAGTTCCCATTGATTTCGGCATCTCGTGATTTGCGGCTTGTAATATGCTCTTCAAACTATAGCTATTTCCTTTTTTTTCTTTGGCAAAAACCCGTAGCTCCCTTATTTGCTTCCAACCAATGAATTGATTTCCTTGGTCAAAATGTTGAGTTTTGACCAAGGACCAAATTGTAAATTATTGGAAGTTTTTCTGGAGGGACTAAACTGCAATGTCTCTTTCTTCTTTTTCTTTTCTTTTTGTTTGCCTACAATATAAGAAAATGGACAAATAGCATGAAAAGCCTAATAACTCATTTGTATGAATAATTAATAAATTTTAACAATTTTATCTCATTTTCACACTTTTTATGTAATCATTCATCAATCCAAATTTATCAAAAATAATGCATTTTTGGCTCAATTAATATGATAAAATTCTCATATTAAATATGAAGTAACATGTAAAAATATAGTACGATCATCATCATAGATGCATGATATGGAGTTTACCGTGGATCACACCATTTATGCCACAATTTAGTTTGTCCCCGTAAGATGATGTTTATCAATTCAACTAATAGATAATCATGGGCAGAGTTAATGTCAAAAGAAAGTAGTCAAGCGTTTACCCACAAGTTTCATCTTTTATCTTTTGATAAATGATAAACAAAAAAAGGCAGATTTAGTAACTGAATATCACGGGAAGATTTGGTAGCTAAGATAAATCGTTCAATATATCACCATACTACTGAGTATAGATTAGTACAGAATGAAAGATCAACTCCTAACTAAGATTTATTTCTAAAATAACTTGTAGGCAAAAAAGCAACCTTACTGACTATATTACTGATTATCAATTGATATGTAACACAACATATGTACATCGAAGAATTGCAATGATCACATATAGAAAAAGAGCAGGCTATATAGGTTCTCATATTGCATTAATGGGATTGATCAGCTCTAGCTAATTGTATCTAGCAATGCACATTTAGTTAGGAGGTGAGTCCAAGGAGTCGAGTCCAAAGGCAGAGTTTCATTGGTTGTGGAGAAAATAGTATGTGAAGAAGCCTGTGTAGGCAGAGTTTGGGTCAACAACAGAGAACATATAACAACATCAGAATGGGTGAAGGACGGAGAACATATAAAAATCAGTTAGAATGAGTAAATAACATGTAACGAGAGGGCTTAGCATTATAATTGTTTGTGGCTATAATGTTTGTTCTGTAACTATGGCTTACTTGAAGAGGTACAAAACTATAGGCCTAGGATATCATTGTGGAAATTGCTATTAGCCATCTTTCAACCAGTATTGTAGCTCCCTTAAATACACATGGCTATGATAACTTAATCTTTGGGTCTTGTCGTGCTGATAATTACATTGCTATAATAGTTCCTTTTACTATTGATCCTTTATCTCTACTAGTTGCCCAATTTTGCTTATTCAAATATTCTTGTGGATCGCTGCTAGTTTATAAGGTACAAATTG
Organism: Acacia concinna; assembly: GCA_037177275.1. Lineage (NCBI taxonomy): Eukaryota > Viridiplantae > Streptophyta > Magnoliopsida > Fabales > Fabaceae > Acacia > Acacia concinna. Next base: position 32,001,714 of record JBAGKO010000010.1, read on the forward strand.
GAAAGGATGTTTGCTCTTCTTTTGCGTCTCTAACCACCTATCAGAGCATAAACGCCACACTGTTTTGAATTATTGAATATTACAAGAATGACTAAGATAAGTTGCGACTATTTTGCTAGAAATATTTTTGGTCATGCTAGCCCTCTCTATTCCACCTATATTTTTTTAATTTGTCCTACGGATTATACGTGCTAGAATGGAGTGTTGTGATGTGAAGCCTTTTGAACACTGCATCTTGCTAAATGTGAACTTTAATTGCTGTTTGTTTCTTTATGGAGCATTTCACTTGAATTTCTTTCAAGTGCTACACGTTACAATACAGAGAATAGTGAGAGATGGTTGCTAGAATTGATTGAGGATGTTGAAGAAGGATTTGAAATAGACAATATATATTCAACTTTGGGAATGTAGCCATGTTAAATGCTTGGTGGTAGAAAGGAGCTGTGATGTTTGTGGCTGTTATGTTTGCCATTCTTGCAGCAGTAATATTCCCAGTGGTATGTATGTCTATGTATCCAAGAATAGATGATAACATATGAATGGAATGAATTCAACGGCTTTTCTAATCTAATTCGATTGCGTTTTTACTGGTTACTCTTTTAAGATCATAAGAAGGTATGACAAACCATGGAATTTCACGAGAATGAAGCTGAAGAAAAATAACATAGAACATAAGAATCGATCAAATTAAGGAGAACGAACTCAGGCCCTCACCTGCATCGAATACGACGACGAGAACGAACGAGCTGCGGGAGTAGAAGCCGGCTACGATCAACTACGACGAACAAGGATGAAGAGACGGCGGCGACTAGGGCTAGATGACCAAGTTGCTGAGAACATGATTGGAGTAGGAGCGGCCACCAAGCACATGCACTGCGCAGAGGTGACGTGCAGCTGCGACTGTGAAGAACTGAAGATTGAAGACGAAATGAACCGGGAAGAAAGTGTGTAACCGTTTAAGCCTGGAGGGCAATTTTGTCAGCATGGGAAAAGTGAGGTTCGGAAAAATACTACTCGTTTTTTTTTTAAAAAAAAAAATTGGCCATGTATGATAAATGCTCCTCTACTTCACAGTACAAATTTCATTTGATATATTTTATCACTAAATAATTCATTATAATCAATATATTGTTAAATTTTGACAAAGGAACATTTGAAATTTCTTACATACTTAATCACTCTATCTAATCCTTAATATAAAATATATTTACTTAATTTAATTAAATTATAAAAATTTATAACGTTAGTTAATATACTAGTAACATGTATTTTTAAAAGCGCTCTAATCATCTTCATCAACCATCCCATTCCCTTTTTTTTTTTAATTATTGTCAATGCTAAAGGTTTAGAGCATCAATAGAAATAAATTTTAAAAAAATTGATTGATATGAGTTATATTTAGGATTAAGATTAACTGCTTAAATATATTAAGTATTAAAAATAAGATGGAGTATACAATTTCTTTTTAACTACCATACTTTTTTTTGGTCTATTTGTAGCAGTTAAATTAGACTTATATAGAAGTTAAATAATTTAACATATGTTAAGAAGATTAGGTAAGTTGTTTATAAAACGGGTAAAGGTGAAAAAAATACCCCTCTACATATCACAAAAATGCATCTAACACAATTTGCATTTTTTAGGTGTAAAAGTACTCATGAATATTTAAAAATGGGGCAAAAATGCCTATGGCCGTTAATTAAAGGTAATGGATGTTTTGTGAGCCCCATTTTAATAATTTTTTAATAAGGCACAGGTGCAAAAATACTCATCTATAAATCCCACAGGTGCAAAAATACCAATCTCTACATAGGGGTGTTAAAAAAATCTTGGCCCCGGTATTCTCGGCCCGATCGAGGGATTTTAATTTCGGGAATTTCCTGATCCCAGCCTGGACTGGGATCACTTTTCTTGATCCTAGCCAAAACCGAGATCACCCTTGGTGATCTCAGGCTGCATATATTGCAATATTAATCTTAACTATATCCTGTATAAAAATACTAATGAAGATGAAAATAATAACAAATACCTAGATCAGACCCGGGATCTAGACTGAGAGTAGCAAATCCTTTTCTCGGTCCTTGGTTTGAACATCCCTATGTAGATATGGGTATTTTTGCACATGTGGGATTTGTAGATGGGTATTTTTACACATATGCCTTCAAAATCTTATTAAAAAATTATTAAAGTGGGATCCACAAAGTATCCATTACCATTAATTAACGGCCATGGGCATTTTTGCCCTATTTTTTAATGTTTATGGGTATTTTTGCATCTAAGAAATGTAAATGGTGCTATATGCACTTTTGAGATATGTAGAGGGGTATATTTGTACCTTTATCCATGTAAAAAGGAAAAACAAAAAAACAGAAGTGTTAGCTTAGCTAATGTCTATTACCAAAGAAAACTCGTAAACAAATTTCAATGGGTAGAAAGGGTCTTTTATAGCTCAGGAGTGTTCTTGCCATAATAATTTGTGAACTTGTCATCTCAATAAAATTTATTTATTAATTTACTTTAAGATAACTTATCAACCGATAATGAGTCTTGTAACTTAAAGTATATTCGTTAAAATGGGAAGTAAACTCCTTACTTTTACATTTACCTATCAATTTACAAACAAGAAACTTATTAACAAGGTTTTATTAATTCTTTAAGTTAATATAAATTTAGTCTCTAAGTTTGTCCTCATTTTAATTTTCATCCCCCAAGTTTCAAATCACATTGCTCTTAATTTTGTTTATAACAAATTGACAAGTAAAATATGTTAAAATGGCATGTTCAATCAAGGTTTTAACAAGTTTAATGACAGTGATAATGGATGATGATTTGAAAAAAAGAAGTTAGTGAAGAGCATTTTAGTAATTGATCATAAAAATATAACTTTTTTGACAAAAAAAAACACTTTCTTTGAATTTCAATATGTTTTATGCCTGATTTGTAATTATGTCCCTTTAGTGCTCCTTAATCAAAATTTGCTCAATTTGTTGTTTAACTCTTATACCTATAGTCTTTTAACAATTCACAAAATTCTAAAAAATGGTTAAAATTAATTAAATATAATAATTATGTCAAAAGTTTAATGGTTTTCCCCAAAATTTTTCCCTATTTATTTATGACTGTGAGAGAGTAATGATGAAAAAATGACGAAAGAGAATGTACAGAACGACATAATTAATTGAGGGTAAAATTTAAAAAAAAGTACATTTATTATTAAAATAAATTCAAAAAGAATCTTATATTTAGAGGTAAGCTCATTAAAAAAAGGCTTTTACATATAAGGACTAGAAGAGCATACTCCCTCCTCACCCCATATAATACACTTCCAGAAGAATTTTCCAATCCATAATATAAAACACTTGTAAGATAATAAATGTTTATTTTCTAATTTTGTCATTATAATTAATACTCATTTCTAATTTACCCACTCATTAAAACTTCAAACACATTTTCCAGTAAGGGTAAAAATGAAAAAAAAATTATAATTTAAGACATATTAAATGAGTTAAAGTGCATTACCATTTCGATCAAATATGAAATATCTTCATAGTTATTCTGATATGATCTAATTGAATGGGAGATGCACATACTAGAAGAATTTTTAAACTCCAGATTGAAGCAAACGAATTAACGGAAAATTGCGAAACAACAAATAGCTGGAATAATTAGATTGAAGCAATTTGTTATCTTAACACTGAGGAAGATACAAATTTTCAGCAATCACATAATTAATTAAAGGAAAATTTAAATACAACAATGAGGAAGATACAAACATTTGGCAAAGTAAAAGATTTCAAACTATCCTAAGAGTTCAGAGAATCCAGGGTAACTGCTGGGTAGTCCTCATAGCCTGAGATGCTATTTATCCTTATGCGTGTATTTGGCTGTAACAAGGAAGTGGAAAACCAAGTCAAACATCATAAGAAGAATTAAGCTTTTTTTTTTTTTTTTTGCCAACAAAAGAAGTGCTAGTATTAAAATATGCAAGTTACAAAGTCTTTTACAGTACAACAATCTAAACAACCAACATGCGAGAGACAACACCATAAACTAGAGACTAAACTAGGAACAAGATAATCTAAAAGCTCATCAATACAACAAGAATATAAGAACATGTTTAAAACAACTCCCACACTATAAGTCTGCCACTTGCATAGAAGTTGAAACACCCAATCTAAAGGGCTAAACCTCTTCATTGAAGCTTTGGCACTCCTCACGGCTACCAATTCCGCTTCCTTGGGAACACATTTGCAAGAGAGGTTCCTAACAAAATTCCTTGAAACAAAGATGTACTCAAAGAGAACAACAATTGTCATATTATCAATGGAAACACAAATAATGAAATAAACAAAATAGGAACCACAATACCAGCCTGAAAGTAAATAATAATGCCATATACACTGAATAGCCACATGTTTACCCCAACGATGAACATCAGTAATCAACACATTGAACAGGCACATGTTTGGCCAATGATGAACAATGCACACGGGCTTACTGAACATTCCCAACTTGAAATTTCCCAATTGTTTACCAACATCAAATTCTTTTGACAATTGATTACCACAATACTATATCTTCCTTTCACATAGGGCTACCTTCAACCAATTATAACAATTTTCTGAAAACTTCACAGGGAATCTATTTTTAGGGCTTGGATCCTCTAGTCTTACTCTACCCCAACTAACATTCTTTCGCAACAATTCCAGAAGGATAGATCCAAGTTGGTTTAGATATATTGACATATAATGCGCATTATTCAGAGAAGAGATATAGTAAACTACCCAATCAAGAGAGACTAAACAAGCCACCCCAAGGATCATCTCTTCTAAATAAGCTTCAAGAATTAATAGAAAAATGCCAATATCATGAGGATATAACCAGCCACTCTCAAACCTCAATCTCAAGATCACACCAGAGGGAAAATCACGAGCCTTTAAAAGGCCACAAACCTCAGAGTTGAAGGAAGAGAAAGTTAGTACCTTTGACCTTGTATACTCTGTATCCCTTCTTATCTTCAGACCAAATGAAAAGACCCATCTTCCACAATCAACACAACTCTCTTCACCTCCATCCATTTTGCCTCCTTGCACGCCACCGTCGGACACCATGGCTCTTCCTTTCCGAATCTTTGATGTACGGTGTCCCTTTCTCCATTGCCGCTCCACAAATCTTAGCCACGAAGGCCATGGCGGAACCCATCGTAGATCTGTCTCGGAAAGCGTCTCAGCTAGTTGAGCTTTGGACGCCTCCTCCCAGCCAACCCCACTACAACCCCTCTTGTCGCCGCCACAGGAGGGTGCGTTTCGACCCATTCCTTCCACCAACCACAACATTGAAACGCCACCAATCAACTCCCTTAGAGACAAAGAAGAGACCCTATCCCAATTAGAGAAGAAAGTCGACCGAGCAGCACACGACCGCATTTTGACAGAGCAAGAAACCCATAATGGGAAGGAAAACCCTAGCAGAGGGGAAGGAAATCGCATTGTCGGCGATAAAGTAACCATAGTTTGGCCTGGCCTTTTCTCAGAAGAATTAAGCATTTGCTTTATGAGAACAAACAATATTCAAAATTATTCCCGGATGTATACTAAAATTAAATTACACCCATATTAGTTAAAGGGCTCTTGTTAGGTTGTGAATTGGGATACAGTAGTGAATATTTGAATGTCATGTTGGATGGTTGAGAGGACAATTTCCTCACCACATGTCATGGGCTTGAATGACATTGGGCAAATCAAGAATTGGGATACAGTAGGAATTTTCATATCAGGATGGGAACTGATTATCATCAGCACGACATTTCTTTAGAAAGATAACTCTAGCCCAAAATTCCAAAAGATTAAGAAAATAGTGGTGTTCAAAGCACGTGGAGGTGAGGATTTCCTTAAAGAGCAATTTGGAAAGCTCAGCCAGTCCATATCGCCAGGTTCTACCCCAAAGAGAAAATACAGAGCACTGTGTCCTGCCATTTTCATATATAGAAAAAGCTCTAATATGCAGCACAAATGCCCCCGAGAGATTGTTCTTTCCCATTACTTGTTTAATCAATAGAAATCAAAATCAGCATATATTAGCAAACAATATATAGACAAGAACAGAAGCACTACTGCAACAAGTGTAATGAGGTGTATAAATTTTCATCCTTGGTCGGAGTTTATCAAGAATAACTTTTTAGTAATAAAGCAAGAAAACAAAAATCAATACCAGAGATTGGAGATGGTCGATGCATGATGTATACATCAAAAAATAGTTAGCAAATATGCATCGTCACAGCTTATTGCTATGGACTAGTTTCGGCTAAAAACACAATCTCCAACCTAACTGATAGGATTCTATCACTAACAGTCATGCACACTTGTAAAATCCCCAAGTCTCTCAGAATCTTTGACATGGGAGAAATTCACAATCATGCCAAACTCCAAAATCACTATGAAGCCACTTGAAAGTGGACTAATTTAATTGCAAAAGTTTTTGCATTAATAGCTTACTTGAAAGAAGTAAAGAAAAAACTGCAGTACCTGTCGGTGACCAATATTTCTCCTATATTTCTTCTTCTTTTTATACTTGAAGACTATCACTTTGGAATCTAAACCCTGCATTCAGATTATGTAAGTAAATGTAGAAAACTATTTTTACCATTTGCAAGTGTAGGAATGAAAGTGATGTACCTGCTCTTCAACAGTGGCATGAACAACCGCATTTGTTACCACAGGTTTACCAATATAGGTAGTTGTCCTTGTTCCAACCAGTAATACCTTATTCAGGGTGATCTGCACAAGAGCTTAATTCAAATTAACAGTACGGAAAATAAAGCTTGAAGATCAAAGGCATCCATCAATATAGTACCATTGCTCTAACAGAGGCAGCATACTGACAATTCATACATAAGCTCTTTTGCAGATTTTAGGTCTAATTACCACCTGAATTTGTTTTTTAGCTTTGGGTGCCTTAGAAAAACTGACACGTCTTAAACAACTCGCCTGGCCATAAGGTCTAAATTATATATTAAGAAACACAAAGTGTTTAGTTTTAGGAAGATCTTTATAGTAATCAATTTCTGAACAATTTTAGTACGTACTGTTACTTGTATTGGGGGAACTAATCCTGTTATAAACCATATCTTGGGAAGCATCCATCGGTAGATATAATATCAAGAATAACATAGTAATTTAGGCATGTACACATGTTGGTCTATGTCAACTAACTGTTATTTTTTAAATGATTTCCTCCAGGCCACTCTCATTACAATAACAGAAAAATAGTATCAACTTAATTATTTCATAAATGTCAACTCCCAAGTGAAATAGCTAGTAGAGAGTTGGCAATGATCACAACCAAAATAGGGCACAGAAGATATTGGTTCAAATGAAGGAACGACAAAGAGCGACAGTTCAAGGAAAAAAGAAGCAAATGATGGATTACTAGTAGTCATTTGCCAGCGATTAGATAGCAGCTAGCAAGACCGGTACCTTATCATTAACATTAGCACCTTTGAGCCTCTGAGTATGTATGAAACGCCCGGGAAAAACTATATATTGACGTGAGCCAATCTGAACAAAACAAAAAGATGATTAGTTGAAGGCAAAAGAACACAATATATCAATTATCAGTTATGCCAGCTGAAAGATGTATCCATAATACCACAAAGAAGGGCCGAAATAGTTGAAAAGGCCACAGTTCATAAGTTCGTACAAATCTAAACGATACAAAAGAAAAAAGAACAAAAGACTACTTAAAATTCGCTGTGTTAGACATATTCATGTTTTAATCCTAAAATAATAAATTCGTTGCACCTTCCTCCAGCCATACTTATCACTTCGCACAAGGACTAAATACACTTTATTTCCAGGGACTAAAACCAAATGGGCCAGAGAATCTAGCAACCAAATTGATAGTTTAATTAAAAGAAAAACCACATGAGGAGAAACTTAATGCCAACGAAATTACACAAAATTCGCTACCACTCACTAACAATTCCAAACCACATTGAATAAAATGTTCATTCAGACAATTGCAACTCACCATTACAACAGCAAAAATTTCTTCCCGCTTCGGAGCCTGCTCTTGCGGGGAGGCTGAGACAGCTTCGACGGCTCCTAACTCCGGTGCTTGAGGTTCAAGCTGAGCCACTGAAGATTCAGGCTCAGCCAGTGCGGTCTCAGATTCCGATGATTTGGGGATGGATGGGAAGGGAAGGCGTGAAGAGAAAATTGAATGGTAAGAGAGCTTGGGAGAGGGAAGGCAAGAGAAGAGAGAGTGAGTAGTAGACGAAGAAGAAGCAGAGAGGAATGAAGACGCTTGTTGTTTGTGGGAGATGGTAAGATTGGACGCTAATGAAGCGCACAAGGAAAGAGAAGCGGCAGCCATTTTTGAGCCTCTCAACTCTCGAAGAACTGAGAGGAGAGCTTCGTGTCTAGTTCTATTGAACTCGATCTTCTTTAGACCCCCGAAAGGGCCTATCCAGCTATCCTATCCGTTTTCTATGAAAAGACCGGTTTGCCCTCTCCTGATGTAAACGTAAATTATAGAGGGGTAGTAATATTAAGGGTTAAGGTGCTGAAGTTTAAACACTATGGGCTATAGGCACTGGGAGTTTTTGGGGGCTAAAAATGTTATATAAGTTTTTAAAATAGGGTAAAAATATCCTTCCGTTAACTCTTCAAACGGTCAACGGATTCTATATATGTTGACGTGGCATGTATACGATACATCCATTTCACTTTTTTTTACAACTAGTCATCTAAAAATTCTGAAACCTTCACAGAAAATCCCTAAAAATACGAGGAGACTACCATTAAAATTTCAAAATATTTGGATGTCTAGAACTCACAGAATAAAGTTTTCCGTAAAACCCTTTTTACTGGTAATTTACCGATTTCAAGGGTTTTTGTTCACATAACCGGTTTTCTTTTCTGATTTTTACTGCATCAAAAATTCCCTAAAATAATATATTAATTTTTCCATATTCCAATCCAGAACACTAAGGTCCCAATATATCAGATAATATCAGTTTTTGGCCGACAACCCTGTCCGGCCATAAATTATGAAAATATTTAAAAATTCATAATAAATTCCTCCGACCTCGAAACAACATTCTGACTACACCATAATGTTCTGGAAGCCCTCTTCTATTTTTTGGGATTTTATGGAAATTTTCGGGCCTCTTGGACTTGTCCTCATGTCGGGTACCATGTAATATCTCGGAATTTTTGTAGGCTAAAAAAGGGTATTTTAGGCCAAAATAGTTATTTTGGTGTAAACCGAGTATCATACCTTGATTTTTTTTTAGTCATAAATGAGGTA
>JBAGKO010000010.1:32027414-32041023 GCA_037177275.1 Acacia concinna
AATTAAAAAAATAATCCTATATTTTTTTACATGCAAATCTGTAAAAAAATCATAAAAAATTGAAAACAGATTCATTTTTCGTTCATAATATATCAAAATGTCACTCATTTTATATAGAATTTAGTCATAAAAGAACCATACAAAAAAATATTTTGGAACTCCCCCAAATTAGGGGCCAAGGAGAGAAAAGTCATGGAGGAAAGCCCTCTCCTTACACTTATGGGTGTGAAGAAACTTAAAATAAGTCATTCAAAGTTATACAAGACAAAACTTCTTTCCCATATAAGCACTTAAAATAAAGGGATTCAGTAGTATGCCATTTCCCACACCTCAACCTGCAAGCCTTGGATGACAGGAATGGCTCATGCAATCCATTGATTGTTGCGTTTCCAATACTTTAATATTTTGTATTATGTTTCTTACAACCTTCGGTCCTTAACATGAGATCTACTTAGTAGTTCAATTTTTTTTCATTCGGCCTTATATTAAGAATCAGAGGTAGCATTATCTTTTTATCATATATAAGCAGTAAGCTAAATAAGGTAATACAGATAGAAATGTGTTGCACATTGTTTTACATTTCAAAGCATCTTAGCATTATTATTCCATCCATCCATCATCATCAGCCCAGAAAAAGGTATTACAGTTTGGGGCATTTGTATACATCACAATAATATGCCTGTACGCGATATTTTTCTGAACATCAACATAAGCATAGGTTTATTTTTTACTTTTTTTTTTTGACCTGAAAGCATAGGTTTATTTTTTACCAACACATAGGCATAGGTTTATTTTTGGCCAACACATAGGCATAGGTTGGGTCAAACTAATTTATACATGGAAGAGTCAACTGCTTGAAAGATTCACCTAGAATCTACTCATCCTTTAATGCAAATTCATTGGACCAGAATGAACCTGAAGAGTCCTGCTAGGAACAACTTGAAGAACACCTGGTTGCTCTGCCAAAGCAAAGAATGAACAATCAAACTACAATTATTATTATTATTATTAATTTACTCATTTTTAACGGTAATAAGCAGATTATTGATGTGACAATAATCTTACAATCTAATCAGTCATAAGCCTTTACATCACAACAAGAGGTTAAATAAGCATAAATAAATAAAATGTAACTATATCACCAAAAAATAAATAAATAAATAACCCGTAACTAGTGAAAGCATAAACCAAAATGTTGAATCTTCTGAGCATTACTGAGGAACAGAGATAGAAGTTTATATGTGGCAGATGTCTTCACTAAGACAAATCGGAGGAGACAAGCGAAAAAAACAAGAACGTCGTTCACTGTATATAGCATGCATGAGAACCCACGAAACAATACATTGAAACAAATCTCTTTCATGCAGATGCGAATCACTAGAGCACAAGAGACGGGCAGGATCTACAATTTTCTTTATATTCTTAGAAATATCATAATAATAAAATATCATCTTCAACACACAGTTCATATTCCGTTTTCCACCACAATCCCAGATTCAGGCCAGCAGCCATCATATCTATTTTACGTCAGATTAGAATTTACTCCCACTAATCCAAAATATAAGGCAACGGTACTTCTCAAGGAAAGGGAGATTATATATATAATTTTGTCACAAAATGTCTATCATTTCAGTTTTTCCCATCAATGCAATAAATGACCAAAATTAAATGCCATCCTGGAATTTAAAACAAACTAATCACACAACGAAACTAAAATACTCAAACCAGCAATAAACGATGGAAGTGTTGGATTGGGAAACAAAATATAAATGTCACATGTGGCACTATATTTTAAATCAGAAGGAGAATTCCTCTTCTGCAAACTTCTCAACTTTTCAACGGTATTATGTTTAGCATTTCTAATCAGCCAAACAAGTTCAGTTGAACAAGTTAATGTTCTTTTTAGCAGAGACTATCGGTACTTCCCCCATCTGAATACAAATTAACTAATAATTAATAATTAAAATATTAAAAATATAAACATGAATTCCAGTTCTTATATAAACCCCCGAATAGTTGCCAGAAATTTTAAATTTAAACTAAATTTATTTATTTTTAATCTGAAAAGTAGAAAATGAACATCTTAATAGGCTCCCCCCTCGAAGCGAGCGAAATGCGGACCTTTTATAAGTTCAAAGGTAAGAAAACTCAAGGCAGCACAAACCTGTGTATGAAAGAGGGGAAAACAGAACCAAACTATATATGCCATCAATGTATCTTTTTCAAGAGAGGACACAGAGAGCTTCATTTTCTCATAATTCATGAACAAGCATGGAACCTCAAGAATCAAGGCCAAGGAATCTACCTATTTGCCACGAACATAATTGTTTTCCGCACTAAACATCTAAAGAAATCTCGCATTTCTTAAAAATTATTGAGAAAACAGAACAAGCAAACTTACTTGAAATTTCAGAGACCTGCTCCGGAGTTAGCTTAGCCGAGAATCCACTAGCAGCGTTTTTGTAACTGTACAACAAAGCCTCCCTAGCAGCCTCCTCACTGCGATCAAGCAGACCAAACAAACAAACATAATCAACCACAAGATCAATTCCGAAATCCCTATTATTTTACCTCGAGAAACAAACAGAGCGAGAAAAAGATCAGAATAACAACCTGCCAAGGACGGAGGTGAGGGTTCTGATGTGGTAGGCCTCAGGCTCTTCATTATCGGGTTTCTCAACGTAGACGATGTGAACGGCAGGAGTAGAAGAATCAGCAGATTTGGGGGCGGATTCGGCCATTGAAGTAGAAACGATCACGAAAACAAGAAGAATCAGAGAGGAGATTGAGAGAGAACGAAAAGATTGCGCGTGCATTTTCGAGTAATTATTTCTGGATTATATAGGGCTTTGAAGTCTTTTCGAGACCCTTTCAAATGTTTTATGCTTATGCACGAAGAAAGCACAACGCAGTTTTGCAAGGAGTGATTTGTCATTTCCCATCCCTTTTGTCCACGCGTCAACTATTCTGTATTCCACGTTCGCTTGCCACCTTGATATTATCGTAAGGACGCGTCATGCTATCCAATTCGAACTTCATTGATTCCTTCTGTGAACGTGTTGGTTTTTACGTTTAAAAAAAAAAAAAAAACAGAGGTAAGCTTTTGTCCGTGTTGTTTTTTACCCAACTCCCTTAGGCCGAAGTAGCTACGTTTTTAAAAATAACAATAATATGCTGTTTATTTACTGAAAACTTTCAACAGACGGGAGCATCAAGCATGCTATCATAAGGTTAAGGTATTATAAAATATATATGTGTGTATATAACAATAGGTTATATGTTGCTCGCTTATCGCAAACTTTTTTTAGTAATTAAAATGTTTATGTAAAATTATACGTAATTTTCCCAATGTTTTCTTTGCCCACTTAATTTAATTCCTCATTTCTTAATATAAAAACCATTTTGAAGGAAATATATTTTTCCATAAAATATCAATACTTCATAAAAAAAATTTTCAAAACCCATGGGCCCTTTTAACGTTTAGAAACATATTTTTTAGGAAAAATTCTAAATAACCACCTAGAATTTGACAATCTCACATCAGGTATCAAGAATTCCTTCTAAAATGTATTTCCTATTTTGATACTTCAAAGAAAGGCCTTGAAAAGGAAGGGATCCAAATGTTCCTTTGCAATAAACAAAACTTATTTGAGGTTTTGATATTTTTCTGATAATTTTCTATGTTTTTTTCAAAAATAATATAAGCTATTTTGATATTCTAGAAAGACTTTGAAGAGGAAGGGTCCAAATGTTCATTTTGAATCTGCTGCCGTATTTGCTTACAAACAAAGAAATGATCAAGTGAACCATTCACCTTAATAATTACCCATGACATCAAAAAATCATAATCATAAATGCCAAAAACATTATTCCCTCTCACCCTAAATAAAAGATACAGTTGACTTTAAAAAAAAAACTAAAGATAAGTAATTTACTTAATCATATTATATCTTATATATCATTAGATTATATATTAGTTTATAATGAGGCAAAATAATTTGAAGAGAAAACCATAAATGTAAACCTATAATGTAATTTAATTAGCATAAATAATTTTTCTAAAAGAGTCAATTTTATCTTAGATTTAGGATTGAAAGGAGTAATACTATATAAGTAGTGTCAGATTCAGGACCTGGAAGAGGGAAGAAACAAATTTGCATCTAAAACTACTAAGTGCAATTCCCAGACAACATAACCACTATACTAGTTTACTTCAGGTCAATTACAGTTACACAGCAGTCACTTCAAAGAAGGAGGACTAGATGGAAAAATCCTTTTCTACAGAAGAAGATTCCTATGAAATTAGTCGCCAACATAAATATCGGAGCAAGGAAATCAAGTGGAGGGGAAGAATAATGCTTTGGTCAGATGAAGCAAACAACATAAAAACTCAAGTCGAAAACGAGCTTTATCACCTTAAGATATCCACAAGTTGTACATTGCATGCACTTGGGCCATGTCATTTGCCTTCAGAGACATCTTGTAGAGTTCCCTGATCTTTCCCCCATCACCAGATTTACTAGATGTTGAAGATGGCTGAGATTTGTTGTTACCTGATGAAAGTGTGGTGGCCAAGATTTTCTTCAGAAGCATCTGCAACTGCCTCCAGTATTTTGCTTCAAGTTCAGGATCGCCGGCACTGTATGTATCAGCATTTGCATCGGAAACATGACGCCCTTCAAGCATATGAGCCAAAGCAGATTCCAACATCTGCAACAAAATTCATTAGCACCACCAATGAGCTTATGACTGAAGCAGACGACAAAGTGAAAGCAGATAAAACAAACTCGAAACCTTGAGGAGGAGGAGGAGGGATTGTTATATCATTGTAATGTTAATCCCTAATTCCTAATTTGTATCCCTAGTTCCTAGTTAATAAGTTGGATTGATTAATTAGGGAGTGAGCAACACTAATATTGGGAGTGGCCTATCTTTGAAGTAGTATAGTCAGACAATATGATAGTTGTGCTCCTTAACTAGGTAGTCCAAAATATTAATTAAGGGGATTAGGCTTATTAGTATACATTAGACTATTAGGAGATTAATTAGTATTAGGCCCAATAATAGAAAGTAGGCCCATCAGATTGGTAGCAGGCAGCAGATTAGGGGATGACCACATGTGTAATACATTAGCCTATATAAATAAGGCTAACCTCCCCAAGTACAGATGATTGATTGATGATTAATGAATAATTCAGTTCTGTTCTGTCCGTGCCTCTCTCTCTCTCTCTCTCTGTTCCTATTCTGTTTCTCTGTTCTTCACCTCTGATTCTCTTTCTCTCTTCTAATCCTCTAATTACCCTCTTCTCCCAATCCCTAACCTAATCAACATAGATTGATTTTACAATCATCTATCAGATGGTTGAATGATAATATACCTTCCATTTGTTTGAAAAGACTTTCTCTTCTAAAAATTTCCCAGATTAAAACATTGAAACATAAAGAAAAAGGACTTCCGTATATTTTGGAAGGGCAAGTGAAAATACTTCATTATCCCAGCCTTCTTTTCTCCTACGTTATCTTTCATTCAAACAGGCTCCTTTATGCAAAGAATGCCTTAAAAGAGTTAAGAGCATTCATGATAATTCGGCAACTACATAAATACAGAAACAAAAGGCTGAAAACTGGTCTCCTTTGCAAGAGGATCCGACAGAGAACTTGAGGATATTTACCTAGAATTGTTATTACAATAATCTAAACTCTCCCTTAAATATTATCTATTGTAAGTCACTGAGCACAGTACTGAAACTCACGCTTTTCAGAAAAGAAAAAAAGGTAAAGTCATTAAACCTAGCCCGCTCTTTAAATATCATAGCCAAACGGGGCAAGATAAGTTCTTTTCAAGTGTTTATTTATGCACGGTATATCAGGATCGGCAAAAATTTCCACCCATATTCTTCTTATGTGCATGACTCTACGAGTAACTGTAATTGATACAAGTACCAGATATTAGATGCATACACAGACCAGTTGAAGCATCTCTGCAAGTTTATAATTAAGGTGAAAGTCATAACCAGAAGGGAAAAAACTTGGTGAAAGTTCAGAAAAATACCGCATAGGAGTGCATATGACTTGAAACACAGAGTGAAAGAGCTGATCTCTCTATGAGAATAGTCAGATACATGGAAGGATGTGTTTTTGCTCCATAGAAGTCCATAGCTTTTTGCCAGTTCCTCTCAGCCAAGGATGCATATTGCTTGACTCGTTGCAGAATCCTGTTTTCACCTTTAGACAAGCCGCCTTTTTTACTACCTGAATCGATAAACTTTAGACAACAATTTCTCTGATAGCAAGCCAACTGAAAGTAAGCATATGCAGCCTCCTGTTTACGTAATTCACCCAGTGATTCATACACAGATAATGCTTTCCTAATGGCTTCATTAGCTGAAAGCTCGTGCTTTTTCAGTTCCTTCCTGACTTTTCTGTCATGGGCATTGGTGCAGCTTACAAATGTATCTTCAAAGCATCCATTTTCATACACTTCTGCAGTACTATCTTCTCTATCCAGAAGCATGCCAAGACGCAGATAAGTATGAGCAAATTGAGTATGTACCTCGTTCCTTAAGTTTATTGCCACAGAGCCATCATCTTCCCTGATGGTATCCAATTCTGACCTTGCAGCTGCATAATATCTGAGAGATTCTCTATATTCCAGTTTTGTGGTCTCTAATTCTTGATTGTATGCATTATGGAAGATGGAATGTAGCTTCAGATTTTCAATTTTTGATACCATCTCCTCGGCCAAAGCCCGTCTGCCATGGCCCAAATTTAAATATATCAATATAATATTGGTATGGTCTGAAACTTCTCTGAATGCATTTATGGCATCAGTAAATGCCTGTTCAGCTTCTTTCAGCTCTTTCTTTTCAAGTCTGATTCGACCCAATTCATTGCAAACCCACCCTCTTTTTTTAACTACAGATTGTAGATCATACAAACCAGAAGTAAGCTTAATCACCGACTTCCTAGCTTCTCCATAGCATTTTAGAGCAGCTGATAGGTTGTGCTCCACTTCTCCAACTTGAGGACCACCTAGGTACTCAAAGATTCCACCATATTTTACTTCTGATGTTTCTTTTGAATTAAATTCAGTTTGAGTGACAACACTGGAACAAGATTCATGCATCTCTGACTCTTTTCTACCATCAATATTGTCATGCATGCATTCTTCTTCTGCGTCTTTTGGTGGCAAGTATGTGACATTTTTAGTATATGATCTTTTACTATGCTTTCTACCATAAGCCATAACACTCATATCTGCTCTACTACTGCTAGCACTGCTTCCACTGCTCGCTCTATCACTCTGGCAACTGCAATTTATCAGGGAACATGAACTACAGTTCTGGCTCAACTGGGTTAATTTACTCTTCAGCCTTTTAACTTCCTTCACAACCTCAGATGGCATTCTCAATTCTCTGGTTGCAGATTTTCTCAATTCTTGTATTGATTCCTTACTTTGAACCTTATGGAACTCAACATATACATCCCCAACTAGAGCCCATGCCTTGGCCCAAAATAGGCAAGTAGAAGACTTCATCTCATTAGCAAGATACCCATTACCAGAGATGCAATTCTCATCTTTTATATTGCTATCTAACAATGCAGTCTTATCATTTCTATTGGAGAATTTTCTCCGTAAGGAAGAATTACTAACCATTGAGGAAATGAATTTTGTATCTTCAAGATGCGGAGGCATTGATCCATAAACTGAACATGCTAACTGTATAACCTTCAAAGCTTGATGCAGTTGACCGTCCTCTATATAAGCCTCTGCAAGTGCCAAATAAGATTCCCCAAGCAAAAGAACTAGCTTCCAGAGCTTATGGTCTAACTTGGATGTTGGAAGCCATTCCCGAATGTCACAAACTTCAATACAGTCAGGATCTCCACATGCACAAACAGACACATTAAATGATGGCGGTTGCCTATTATGGTTTTCACCAAACTGATCCATTAGCTGTGGTTCATTGCTCTGAAGCTTCCGCATCCATCTAAGAGATTTGATGGCTTGTGAAACATGGTGCACTGCAGCTAATTTAGATGAGACAGGATCAGCTACAGTTTGGACCACAGGTGTAGGAATTGGACATACTTCATGTGCGGAAAAGTTCTCATCATTGGCAGAGTTTGGTAGAGCAACTCCTTGAGGGCTTAATTCCATGTCACCTACTACCAACCATTCCCCAGTGTTCCTAACAGATGTCATGTTGGCAGTAGAATCTGATTCCAAGTGCTCAAGTATTTGTCCTTGTTCAGATGATTCATCATGAGACAGTACCTCTTCATGGAAAACTGACTCAGAACTTCTGTTTTCAGCATCAAGGGATGACTCTTCAGCTTCAGTAACAATTGGATCACATTGTACAGCTAGAGATTCAGAAGTTAACTTCAGCTCGTCATCATAATTTAATATCAGCCTGGCAAATTGTTCATGAGCAATTGCTCGTACTGCCTGTTCCGCAGAACACCAATTAGCAATTCTATCATATTCAAGATATTAAAACAAATTAAAGGAAAAGAAAAAGAAAATATTATCTTCCCAAAAGCATACCAGATGGTCTGAGTCATCAAGAAAATCCAAACATTTTCTGAAAAAACTCACACACCTAGCCCTATTCTTAGCCGCCTGTAGCAAAAGCAACAATAGTTAGTAACCAGCTATTTCAGATACAATAAAGCACAATTAGCCTAGAGAAAGGTTTGATCATTTCACACCATTGAAAGTGAAAGCCGATGGGCAATTCGATAGAGGAGAGTTCCCAATGAATATACAGCATCACTCCTACCTCTACTGATTAAAGTAGGCAAGGAGCTTGAACGATCATGACAACCATCAGAAGAATGGTTTTTAGGAATAACAGAAAGATCAAAAAGCTGTATATCATCTTCACCTGCACCTTTATAAAGCTGCAAAACTAAGTCAGGCTTGCTACCATTTTTAAGCGCAACAAAATTTAAAAGAGTTCGCACATAGGAAGCAGAAAGCAATAAAAAATTGTGAAAATAATAAGAGAAGAAAAGAAAAGAAAAGATACAGTAAAAGTACCCAGTAAGAACCAGGATCCTGTTTGCAATTATCCTGAAGGAACCTCAAAACAGAAAGGCCATTTTGCTGGACAACATAAGGATGAAATGCGGGCATCCCATCATCAGATATCCCTTTCAAAAGAAATACGTCATCTGTCTTCAGAAGCTCATATCCTTGAACAACACCATTATGATGATAACAGATAGCCATCTCAGGCACACTTGCCATGACATTGTCAAGCCAAGCTTCCAGCCATGTCAATGGCGTTACCTATCAAATCAAGAAAACATAATGAAAATTTTGCAAATCATAAATTAGGATGCAAGATTTTATAAAAATGCACACACCTGGCGGGTAACATCCCATAGATGCAAGCTCACAGCAACATACTTTTCATTACTGAACAAAAGCAAGTCACTACCTAGTAGCATACGGAAATTATGAAACTGCCAGAACAAAACCCTCAAAAAGTTGTCATTGCCAACTTTTCTTTGTTTCTCAGACTCATGCATGAACGATCTAGGTTTTTCACCAACTTGTGATGCCACCTTCTTGACTGGATTATGATTTCTATTTCTTACATTCTTCTTGCTTCCCCACAAAAAACTGTCCTGCTTGACCTCTGAGTACTCGGTAAAACTATTGTATCCTTCAGCTCGAACAACATCATCATGTTGTTTCACAATCTGAGGAGTACTTCCTCCAGGAAGAACAGAATTATTTGACTCCTCTTCTGATGAAACATGATGACTTGGAGGGCAATCACAAGCCTCCATTCTGACAGAATGCATGGCAAAATTTAAGAATAATGATTGATCGGCACATTTTGACTGATTGTTATGCCTTCTGATCAACTTTTCTCCCTCTTCAACATCAGGGCTGCGTTCAAGATAATATTTTGTCACATGAAATAAATTTGAGGATTATCATTATAAGAAAAAGGGCAGTTAAAGAAGAAAAAAGGGTCAGTAAAGCCATGACCTTCAAACTTCGAAGGTACCAAAAGATTCATTCTAGAAAAATGCTGACAAGCAATAATCATTTGGAGCCCTTTTTAAATTTGAATGACTAACTCATAAGATGAAACAATCTCCACATGATTATACAAAAAATGCTAGTCAGCTAAAATAAATTAAGTTTTCCGAATATTGCCTTTTCTAGTTGAAATCGCAAGTCCCTAATTATCTACAAGAAGACTACAGCTATCCTTTTTCTTCAGAACAAAAAGCAGAACTTTGATGTATTTTGCTTCAAGGAAAGGTGGAGTGGGAATGCTCCAATTTCAAATTGAAATTCTCATGTTTGTATGGTTCAAGTAACCACTGCAATCATAAAGTGGTGGAGGAGGTGGTGGTGGTGAAATGAAATGAGTCTGGAATTTTTCCCATGGACCAAAAAGGCATCTATCAGGCCTCAGCAGCAATTATGATCTAATGCTTCAATAAAGGCAATGTGGAGGCACTGCAACCAAAACAAAAGATCAACAGCAGTTAAGATACACACCCGGTGTTTAAAACAAGGGTCTGACCAATGCGATGAACAGCAACTGATAATCGAGCCTTAGAATAAGGCATTTTAAAAATCTGCTTCAGAATGTCTGCAGGAGCAATCACATCAATTTCATCTCCATACTCTGCCAAACCAGATACTGCAAGTGCCTCGCATTTTCTGGTGAGATTAGATGCAACAGCAGCACCATCCCAAGGTAAATCTGTCAAATGCCTCATGGCAAAAGCATCATCAATACATTTGCGAATAACAAAAGGTGTTTGCACTTCAAAGAATTCTAGTGGTAGATGATATCAATTATACAGAACTTCCAAAAGCATTCACTTCTCTCATCAAGCAACCTAGTCATAAGAGGTGTAAATCTGTCCGGGCACCAGATTGATTGAGCGTTCAAGTTTATTTATCGTACTAAACACAAATTAAGGCATGACCACGTTCGTCAAAATAATTTGACACCTTCCCTTCCCCATGAGAACTCTGAGGAAAACCAGAGGTCCAAATTCAATGAACATAAAATGGGCAATTTTAAACAATTAATCCCACTCTAATCCGTTCTTCCTAAGAAATAAGGCACACAGTTACAATGAAGAACAACATGCCTTGACATAACCAGGGACATTTTGGTTAATCAAATTATGGGAATGAAATTTGTTTGGATTGGAGTCAACACAATACCTTAGTCTTGCTTTTAGCTCAGCAAATTGCAGTATCTATGTCTTATCTTAGCAAAATGCTGTTCTTGCTTGAACTATAGATTTTATAGAATACAATCGTGGATGTGATGATATAAGTAAAAGCTATAATACAGCTAGGTTGCTTTCTCTTGGGAAAGGGCTATGCACTCATGGGACTAGGAGGCTTCGATAAAAAAAATAAATATAATCCAGGAAACCAGCATCTAGTCTAGCCTGATAACCACAAGACCCAGAATATATTGTCGTTGTCGCATTGCATACCCATTGATCATATGGTAGAGATTTAATTTGAACTCACTTAATGACCCCATCCATAGCCAACAGCTGTATAACTGAAAGAGCAACGATCACAAACCAGAAATAATCTCCCACCATTCAAATTGCAAGGTGTTGAATAGATAAAAATATTAGTCTAGTGGGAACCAAATACCTCCAGTTGTCCTTGACTGCACAGCACCAACAGGAAGAACCTTTTCTGTCAAATGCGAAAGAAGTGGAAGCGTATTGAGATCAGTCTCAGTGGGAAGCATCCGGTATCGATACCGCGGAGCATTTACTCTACAGAAATTGGGGTGGGAAAAACACATGAACAATGTAAAAAATGTAGCAAAATGATTGCTTAGGAAACTGGGCATCAAATGACAGTCACAAGAGTAGCGAGGCCAAATTTAAGTAATTAACCACACAAAAATTACAAAATCAAAGACAAGATTACAGAGAGAGCATGTGTACGTTTGACGGTTAGGAAGAAGAGCGGAACCAAAAGAGTGGAAGGATTTGTCGGTGGGAACGGGGATTGAACCGCAGAGGAAGCCCACAGGTTTGGGGGTGACGATTTCCAGAGTTCCGACGCACTGAAGCTCCCAAGAGGAGCTATCAGAGCTGGAAGAGGACGATGCCGCCATGTGATTGTTATCGTGTTTTCAGTTGAGGTGAATTGTAGAGTGCAATTACGCGGAAGAAATGAGTCCAGCCAGCCTCCGGTGACGTAGAAGACTGTTAATTTTTCCGATGCGAGCTTGAGCTTTCCTATCGTATCGTGTCACTAGAACCGTGTAGTGCACCATCAAGAGCCTGGGTTTGTCTAATTTTCCTCGTCTGTTCTATTCTCATATTTGGTTCGCGCCTTGGTGTATGGCCACCACACAACGGACCCGTGGGCCTAAATCTGGGCCTCTAATCAGAATCTACCTCCGGCAAACGTGAACACAAATGTGTCTGGATTTTAATAGCTTCTGTAGCCAAAAAAAAAAAAAAAAAAAAGCCTATGGCAAGAGTGTTGTTATTTTAGAAACCAAGTTTTGAAGAATAGCTTTTGAAAAAAGCAGACAACATTGGCTTATATTCTACCCTCAAATCATATCATGGTTTTCTTGTAAAAAAAAAAAAGATTGTGGAGGAAAAGAGAGCACCATGATTTTGGTGGGAAAATGGTTTTTCTTTTTTTTATGGAAACCCGAATATTTCTCCAAAAGTATGGTTTTGAAGAGTATCCACATGAGAGGTGAATGGATTTATGTTGAAGAGTAGTAGGAGGCAGATGTAGTGGAGTTGTTCGAGATAGGGAAGATCAATGTTACGATTTGTGATTTAAGGTCTATTTGGCGTGAGGGAAATATAGAGGAAGGGAGGGGGCAAGAAAACTTTTATGAGTTAGATTTTAAAAATTTGAAGTGGTGAGATTATATAATTTTAATAAAAATTAGATGTCAAATAAAAGAGAAAGAAAAATTAATTAAAAACTTTTAACTACAGTCATAAAAACTGTTTCTCCCTCCCCTTTCTTTCCAAATCCTTAGTACCAAACAGCTCCTAGAGCTGCAAAACTAATAAATTGTCCTTCCGACATTGTAGAGAGATATGAGATACTACATGATCTTCACTTGTGTCAGAACAAAGGCTCTAAGAAAGTTTGTCTATTATTTATCTGATGGTGTAGAAGCTTTGAACTTGGCTACCAGAGGATTGGGGAAATAACCATTATTTTAAAGACTTGGTGGATAAAGTTAGGTTTCTGGTCCATTAGGAATGAGACATTATGGTTGCTCATGTGGATAGGGGAGCTGTGCCCATTGCGAACCAGATAGCTAAACTTTCACATAGGATATACAAGGACCTGTTTTATCAGTGTGGTTTTTGCAGCAGGGAGCCAATGACTATTCTATTAAATTATTGTAAATACGATTTTTTTTAGTAAGAAATTGAATAAACAGCCTTAGAGGCCGTCTTCTTAAGAAGTATTCTCTCCAATTCTAATTATAAGGGCATTTTAAAAAATTTTAGGAATATCCTAAGAAATATAATTACATTACTTAATCATATCATATATTGTGTTTTATTACATTATATATTAATTTATAAGTCAAACAACATAATT